>VCJA01002999.1:35526-45560 GCA_024139275.1 Backusella macrospora
TTTATTGTATTTATAATTTTGTTTTGTACAGCATGAAATGATACAGTAATACTGTAAGAATGATGATAGTATATCGGTATATTTAAACAAGGTCAATTTCTTTTCCCCCTTTCTTTTGTTCTCCAGTTTTTCTTTTCTTTTTCTTTTCTTCTTTCTTTTTAATATTCTTGTAGCCAAGACAGATCATTCATGCCTGAAAATCTGGATTCTTCCAAAATAGCTCTCACAATATCTTTTAGTGATCTAGATCCAGATCCAGTTTCGACAGCTAAATAATTCGTGCTGATGTTTGTTGAAATATAGGTAGGAGAAGGTGGTCTTCGTTCAAAAGGATAAACATCATTTTCATTATTTGTAGGTAGAGGAACAAACCAATAGGTTCCTCGTAAATTTTGCTCGGTATCTATAACCTGTCTTGTATTATACTCTCTAGCTCTACTAATACCTGGAGTGACCCGTCCAAATAAATTAATGTCATCTATCGCCTAAGAATTAGCCGGATTTTTCTTTAATGATAAATGAAGTCATATATATTTTATTACCATCAAACACATATTGATCGACAATATCATTGTCATCATCTCCTTCATCAGATGCCATATGAAAAACTCGATCACCTACAATGGAGGGAGTGGAAGAAGAAGGTGCAGAATCATTTTCTGAAGTAGAGTCGTTTGAAATATTTGAAAAGTGCTCATTTTCTTGGACTGTATCAGTTGCCTCCAAAACACGTGTTATAAGCCGCTTAATAGTACATTTTGTAGAGTTTCTTGCGTCCAATCTCCTTAGGGAAGGGCAATAGTATACAAACATCCAAATAACATGAGCTGTCACCCATTCGCACCTCTGAACTTTAACTTCCTCTAAATGCTGGCACTCTTTACCAATATTTTGAATGGCAGCGTCAATCGGTATTTGAATATGCGTCAATCCAGGCTGACTCGCATGATGTTGTAAAGTGGACAGGTATTCACCAGTTTCCGCCACAAGACTATCTTTAAATAAAATAGTGTAGGATAGGTTCAATTTTGTAATATTTTTACAACTATAAGAAAGCTGAAATAATGATGACGTAGACACCGTAATAAAAGGTAATCCTTTCCATGGATTAGCATTACTATTGTTATTGTTATTGCTATCGCCGTTATGAATATAAGGATTTGCATGGTTATTTCTTGATAATAGATGAACATTGACACGGTTTAAATGGTGTGAACTATTTACTGTAACACTATTATTTGTTGTTATATTGTTTTCATAAGTTATCGTTTGATCATCGGGTAAAGACCTATAAAATTCAGGATCTCTCATCATTTCTATTTCTTACGTATATCAGTCTACTTGAATAATTCTACTCTACTATACAACATTATATTTACCAATATATTTTCCCGAGGATAAGTCGACTGAACGAACAAGATCACCGTAAAAAAACGACATCTTTTCTCTCGTTAATGTTAGAATGAAAATCGCCCAGAGGTAAGTGTCATTAATTTGTGGATGGCTATATAGGATCGGTGCAGCACAGTAAAACCACTGCTTACAAACGAGAGAAGCTGCATATAGTGAAGATTGTTGCTTCTCAAGATAACTTAAAATCTCTACAAGTAATTCAGGTGGCAAACGAAATGAATCTGGTGAAAGATCTATTACACCGTTATCTGCAATGCTCCCGTGCTTCATTTATATATAAAAAGGATAAAAAGGTTTAAAGACTTTTATAAGATGTTCTCAGTGAATTATAAAAGTTTCTTTCTTGTTGTAACAACTACGAGACACGATATAAAGTATTCGAGAAAAAGGAGAGAAAGTAAGGCAAGGTTGGTTGTAATATGAATTGTATGATAACTCCATTTTATATATTCACAAAGACTGGCCGAAAGTAACGTGACTATATATATGTTTCCAATAGAAAGCATGTGTTAGCTTTGCTACCAATAAAGAAATGTTTGCTTATTAAAAATAACTACATTCATTGTTATTTATTCTAGTAGTAGAAGACATTATTCAACCATTTTTATAGTATGAGCATTGATGCTGTATGTAACAGTTTTTTATTTATTTATTCGTAATTGTATAGCGTAAACTTGTATGACAGCACTAAATATGTTTTCACCAAAATATCTCTTTTAAGCTATTCGTTGTGCCATCATAGAAGAATATTAAAAGAAGGGTATTAACTGCTTTTATAACCATTTTATTTGTTAAATAAACTGATTTTAAATCTCTTGTAAAAACATACAATAGTAACATATTGACAACTTTCAATCATGGAGTCTTAGACATGACACGTGCACTTATTAACACAATATAAAAAGCATCCAATCAATAGCTTCAAAAGTTTCAAGTTGCAGGTTTCTGAAATAGAAACAATATATTTCAACTATAAAAGAAAGCTTATGTTAACTTCCTATTCTATATCATACATGAAAGATGTACATATTTATTTAATGGAAGACGACCAAAGCGACATAGCTATTTTAAGATGGTGATGGATCTATAACTTGCATTACGAAAGCGATCGGCCCGAATGTGACTTTTTATGGTTTCTTTAGAGTTTGCTACTATTTGGTTATTTAACATTCAGATTCTTGAATATGTATAGTTCAATAATTTTATTAATTAATTATTTAAAAGGGTTTATTTTAACAGTATTATTATTTTGAATAAGTATGATACGATCATTCTAGAACGAATGGAGTGCAACTGCTTGCTTCTCGATGAAATACTGACCTTGATTTTATCATTCTTAAACAGCTCTGATGGTGTGGTTGATTTTTGATAGCTTTAATTTTGACCATCTTTAGTCTTCTGAAAGAATTCATTGGTAGGCTATATTTTTTTAAAAAACAGGCTCTTTAAGAGATAAGACAACACACTCCTTTGATTTCAAAAATTGAAAAAAATCTGCATCCTTACTTGAGCACTGACCATGATCATAGTCCTTCATTTCAAACTGTTTTGTTGGTGTAAACTCTTTCTCGCACCTATAAGAGAATAATGTTTTTTTAGACAGCGGGCTTTTTTTTTTGTAAAGTCAACAGCGAAAGCACAATATTTTCAATGACAGGCGTTCGCTTATGATTTTGTGTTAAAGTGAAGTGGAGCGATGTTACAGTGTATTGTATGATCTCCAACAAAGATGATGCTTCATCTGCCAGTCCTTCGATTATCGTCATCTATAATTACTCTACAAAAAGGTTGTCATCATTACTATCTAGGAAGCTGGAGACATATTGGAATAAAATATAGTATCAAAGAGATCTATTTTCACGTTACTACTGTTCATATATGTCGCAACTGTTTTTTTTTGTAGTTAGATTATCCGATGCAAGCGATGTTCCAAAATGAGATAACCTTTTCAGTATGTTCACTTAAATTTTATATGTTTTTAGTTGATGAAAATCAATAGATTTACAATCCAGTGTTGTAATGCGATACTTTGTCTTCTTAAATAATATCCTAAAAGGGAAAAATACTGCATTAAATGCATTAAAAAATAAGTAGAAAACGTAAATGAATCTTACAAAAATCGGGAAGCTTTATTGAAGGGATGCCAGTTCTTCTGGTTTGACTTATTTAACCGCACTATCATGTATTACACCCAAAGTATACTAGACAGGTAACCAACGTAGAATCATTGTAAGAGGAGGAACATACATCCTTATACTGGCCTTTATATAAATAAAGGCATATAATTCATATTTAATATACAAACCAACTATGTAATCTGGTTTTATATGTATGTATACAAAACTATTAAATAGCTTGCATACTATTAGTATAAATGGATTGAGTCCTATTTATGTTGGATTGCACGGAATCAATGTTAAGGTTTAGTTGAAAAATTGGTGATGTGTATTTTAGACTCTGGTATACATAATCATCTTTGCGGTTGAAAAAATATCAGTATCACACTGGCACCAATCTCTGGTATGTATAGTCAGAACTGCTTTTTCTTTTTATGATTGATCTTTATTTTCCTTGCTCCCCCCCTTTTTTTTTAAAGTATAAAAGCGCGGACTAAAACATTTCATGATATAACCTTACCCAATAAATTTCCCGGGGTTCAAGTTTTTTCCGTCTTCTTTTTCAGCTCAAGGGAATAAACAATTTTCTTTCTACATCTTTTTAAGATTTTAAAACTACGCTGTCGAAGATACCAGTGGTTTTTAATTCTTTATAAAAGGTTATAGTATATTATATATATTGAGCGTATATTATGTTATACCTGAAATAACCAGTAAACCGACACACTCATACCAATTCTTGATGATACTGTAGCGGGTGAAAATAGCTGGAATTTTATTAATAAAATTATTCTAAAGTTATCCTTGATCCATGTTGATACTGTAAATGTGTAATTAGAAACTGTAAATTTAGAGGTGATACTTGAGTTGCATATTCAAGATTATTGATAAACATGAAAAGAGTTATACATCAAATACGTATGCGGATGTATTAAACAACCATTTCTTGATACGGATAGAATAATTGATACACATTGAAGACCAAAGTGTCTTCATCTTTCAGGAATATATCATGTTGATTCATACAGGTGGCTATTTTACATGTTTGATAAACTATTATACGATAAAGACTAAATTATTTGTTAGTCCAGAGTCCTGACTTAAACTCAGTTGAGATTACCTGAACTTAATTTATTAGCAATGTCTGATAGTTGCTCAAGAAGAATGAAGACGTATCAACCAGAAGTTAGTTATGCATGTTATTTGTAGAATTCCCAGAATATATCAGACTATAATTTGTGGCTTTGGTGTGAAAATTAAAACATGAGTTTTTATACTTTATCAATATTAGAAGAGTTTTTTGAAACTTCTCTTAAACTTGAAGCGTTTTTTTATTATTGTGCATTTATTATCAAAGTCTATGTGATTTTCTTAGGAATACCTGGAGAAATATTTAACTTGATTGTAATATATTTATTTGTTTCATGTCGCAATAAATCAACTTTTACATCTTTAAAACATAAAACTACAAAACTTTTTAATTGCATTGATAAGATAGCGATGAGTTATGATTTACGCACAGTACCGATAACATAGCAAAGTGACTTCAAATACATGTGCAGCTTTTTTTTTAAAATAAATAAATAATAATAATCGAAGATCTCTATAATATAATTCAGTGTGAAGTCGATTGACACTATAAATCCTCGATGTAGCATCTTCAGAACATTCGTTAATTGGTTTACAGGCGTTGGTAACTGAGTGTAAAAAAAAGCCATGATAAAAAAACTTGTCTGGTGATTATTGGTAGCATTAAATATATATATTTTTATTCCTTTTTTTCTATTAAAGCAAAGAGTTTCTATCTAGACAACATTTCTTGTATAAAACAAGCTTCAAAAAAATAAAAAATAAAGGGGAATTTATTTTTTTAAAAAACAATGGCAGATAGAATGTTCGATCCTGCAAATAAATTTATTTTTTCCCTTTTTGTCTGCGCTAAACCATTTCTAAAGTCCGGGGAAACTCTTGGCACACAAACACTTATAAATGCTGGGTTTTCTTAAACAGATAAATTTTCTATTTCTCTTTTTCTATTCTCTTCTTCTCCTATTTTTTTTTTCTAATTGAAAAATATATACACATATTAATTATGGAAAAGTCAAAGCAAGAGTACACTGCTGTACCAACCAGTGAACATGAAGAGGCCCCAGCTTATACCGAGGGACCTCAGGTTGATGTCAATAAGAGAGGTTAGATTATTTACTGTTATTTACATAATAATATTAAAATTAACATATCACTTTATTATGATTAGCTCGTCGTGTTAAACACTTTTTGCTTGGTGGTGCGGTCGCCCTTTTCGGTCTTACTTTCTTGGGTTTAACCTGTATGGACGATTTTGATGATTTCAATTATAATAGCGTAAATATATAATATGATAATGTATTTTATTATTATTATATTGACTTTTTCTTTTCTAAAAAAAAAGTACAAGGTTGAAAATGTTCTTGAATATCCAAGCAAAATTGCTGAAGCTCCAGAGGCTAGAGAATTCAACCAATATATGCACCAGTTAGATACAATGTTTGGACGCCATCCTTGTGGTAGCAACAATATGCGCCATTTCGAACATGAGGATAAGCCTCATCACGGCAACAAACATCATCATAAAAACAAGCACCACAAAGATCATAAAAAGCACAAAGACCACAAGCGTCCAGGTGATGGCGATGACAAGACTCCCCCGTCTCCTCCACCTGAAGATGAATTTGTTGAAGGTATGAATATCACCATTAATACTAACCCTTGATGAATAATATTAATGAAAAAAAAAAACTCCCCCTAAACTAATCTACTCTTTTTATCCAATATACTTAGGTATGGAAGTTGGCCATCCCCATCATCCCTATGAACCATTCTGTAAAATCAATGAGTTAAACGCTACCTCCCAAGTATTTAATTTCTCTCCAGAGGAATTCCAAAAGACTTCTGTCTTCCTTGATGGTTGGTTTTCACGCGGTGGACATGTTCGTCTCTCAAAGAGTGCTGATGCATCTATCGAAGATGTTCGTGTCAATGTCACACTTTATGCAGGTCACGATGAACTTGTAAAGGAGGTCATCCTTTCTGCATTTAACCATGAAGGCAAATACGGTGTTGAAGTCAAGAGAGAAGGAGGCCATCGTCGTCGCCATGGTCATGACGAGAAGCCAAATAAAAAAGACTGTCTTGTTTATAACATCGATGTTGAATTCCCATCAAATGTTGATTACTTTGAAGGTGTCGAACTTCATGTGAAGAGTGCTCAACGTATTGAAAGTGGTTCTGGTCTCGAGAATATCGAATTTGGATACGTTAGAGCCGGTCTCGGCCGTGGTGCCATTGTCTTTGACGTAAATATAAATCCTACATGTTTGTTTGTTTATTTATTTATTTGAGACTAATTTTTTTCAATAGGGTTTAAAAGCCAAGAAAATCGAACTTGGTGTTCTCCGTGGCGTAGTCATGGGTGAATACCAACCTAGTGAGAGATTTGCTGCTGCATCTCTTCATGGTGCTACAAAAGTAAAACTTCTCCCTACTAGCGACCATGTTAACATCACAGCTTCTACTGTTAGTGGTCCTTCTTCTGTTACCCTTGTAAGTAAAAACGTAAACCATGTTATTATTGAAGAAAATGACTAATATCTCTTTTCTTTCCCCTCTAAATTAGCCTGCTGATGGTTTCTCTGGCAAGTTCCTTGTTTCAGCTGTTTTAGGTGGTTCTCCTACCATCATTGCTCCTAATCCAGAAGATGCGCATGTCACAAAACTCAGACCTTTCTTCAAGGCTGGTTATTATAAGGAACAAGATACTGAATCCAGTGTTTACGTAGGCTCAAAACATGGTTCATCTAAACTTATCTTTAATTAATTACGTTTCTTGAAAAGAACAACAAAGCAACCCATTCGTTTACCTAAATAATGAGATAATATGTACATTCAAATAAAATAAAAACCACACCTCTCCCTTCCTAATTAATATTTGTTTATTTCCAAATAAAAAGACGTTGAACAAGCTTTTATTATTATTATTATTATTACATAGACTACTGATTTGGTTTATAAAGATGAAGGTACTTTTTTTTTTTCATATGTGGAATTATTCTTTTCCTATCTTTTTAACGGAAGAAGGTCCGCGCCTCTTGAGCTATTTGAGAGATTAAACGTCAATCTTAAGTCACATTTTATATAACTTAAAAAAAGTTGCTTTTTTTGGAAATTGATATACTAAAGTGTCTTATTGTTTGTATTTTCATTGTATGGTTTACTGTTTATTTCAAGAAATTTAAAAGAAGGGGATTATGAAAGAAGTAACAGCTTATTGTCTATAAACAAAATGACGGGTTTCAATGAGTAGAAGGAGTCGCAATGGACATGTATTATTAAATAGGATCCATGAAATCGTATCAGAATAAATGTAAATATGATATAACATTGAGAAATAAGTCAGCATACAAACATTCAAAGTAGTTTACAAATACAAATTTAGCATATATATTTACGTCGCTAAGTTCGACTAAGGTAGAGGACTGCGATAACCGGTCATGGATTTTTTTTTTAAAACAAAACAACGAAGCCTTTTTTTTTTTTAGAACAAAACTGGAAGTATTCACAAAAAGAGGCGTAAGGTTAGGGTAGTGAAAACTATTCTATAAAAATAATAACAGCGAGTCAAATACTAACCAGTTTAAATCGGCTTGGTGTGAAATGCAAAAAAAAATATAGTGATGTTGTTTCTTCTTAAGGATTAAAATAATATGCATAATTGAGATGTAAAGTATTTATAAACCAAAGCTTTATTGATTAAAATCACTGGTGTCTTATTTATATATAACCAGAACCAAAAATTTATAATCAAAAGTGAAGATGAAATAAAATAAATAATTCATTCTAAACGGAAGGTGATAGAAAGAAGATATAATAAACTAAATGAATAAGAAAAGCATACAAGACTGTTCCCAGCATCGAAGATGAGAAAAAAAAGCGGATTTTTATTTTTATTTGTCATAATTTATATAGCTAATTTGAATAATGTTGATAAACTTATAGGATATCAAAACTCTAAAATCCAGATTTAAACTTCTGTCAAGCGGCACAATAAGCAATTAGTTTTTGTAAGGCATCACATTTACCATATGTTAGATTTAAAAATAACCAAGTGAACTATACATAGCTTAGAATCTCCCCCTCCCTTCGTCAAAGTGCTGACTCAGTCAGAGCATATTGCAGAATCTAGCCTTTGCTGAAGTACTAACTCACTCAGAACTTGTTACCATATTTACTCTTAGTCAAAGTGCAGAATAGGCTTTTTTTAAAATTTCAATAAATAATGTTTTATAGGTGACGACTGTACTGCAGTGAGCATTGTATAACCGAAAGCTGAATTCCCAGTATAATTACCGGAAGTCTTCAAACTAACGAAGACTTTACTTATTTTTTATATTCGATTTTTCATTTCAAGGCATGAAAGATTAAATTTATTCGATTGAAACTGTATGAATGGATAATCAAGATAATTCAGCAGACTTTAAGAGTTTTAATTTGATATATGTATTGTTTTGCTATATGTAATGAGTTGCTTCACTTATTTTTCTTCTCAGTGACAGATTCCATGATTTCCTTATGAATTATTTTCACTATAAATGTATCTCGCCTGTTTATGCTATTCTAAGCAATGTATAAGTGTCACTTTAAATGCTTTGAATGAAAGGCTACTGCTAAGTTATTGCTAATAATCACAACGATCATTTCCTGCCAGTTCGTATCTGTGTCGAAGTATCATGAGATGACTCATCAAGTATTATTACTTGCGCCTGATGGTTTTCTCAATAACTTGAAAACTCTTCTCATTTTCTTGAAAAAAACAGTATAACACGAAATACACCTCTCAATAGCATGATCCAAAATAAGTCCTCATTACCATAATAGAAAATATACATAACTTTTTTTTGTTTTTGTTTTGTTTAATAGTTTTAAACATACAATTTAATTAACTCATCACTAACACCACTGGGTGTTAAAACACCCAAATCAGTTAATAATAAAGTAAGATATTGAGGTGGAGTGAAATCAACAGATGGATTAGAAGTGGTCAAATCTTCTACAGATTCTGCATCGCCGGATACACTAAATGATTTTCTACGAGAAGTAAATGTAACAATTTCAGGTGTTTCCGAAGGAAGATCATATTGATTTAAAGGATAGACACGAACAAATTTATAACTTATATAGTAATATATAACCATTAAGTTAGTAAAAAATATATACATGTATGATATCAATATGTAAGTTACCTTTCAGCGACAACATAAACCGGTTTACTTAATGCATTAGCAACAAGTGCAATTTGGTATGTACCGATCTTGTTTACGATACCACCATTTTCTACTACACCTTCTGCTCCTACAAAAACCATATCTACCTTATCCATTATGTATCCAACAGCTGAATCTAAAATGGCTCTGCAAGGAATACCTGCCTTTCTCAAGGCACTAACTGCTTGAATACTATGTTTTTTTT
>VCJA01003005.1:1970-13853 GCA_024139275.1 Backusella macrospora
GCTCCGAGAAGTAAAGTACACATTTACTATATTTATTATATATATTATATTTGCATGAATAGTGTTACAACCATGTAGCTATTGAGTCCAACAAGAAATAAAGATATAATAATAGCAACGACATTCACTACCTTACTATTCTCATAAGAAAGCGGGATAGGCCATTCTTTAATTAACAATTGTTCTTCTCCTATTGTTGAAGTTTCGGTTTCGGAATTGGAAGAGGTTTGATCCGATGATACTACGTCTTTGTTGCTATTGATATCTGAAAATGGTAACCAACTTGGTGAAGAAGATGATGTTGAAAAAAAGGGAAGTTTTAGTTTTAGTTTAGAAAGTATACAATCAAATATTGATTCACGTTGTTGTTGATTTTCTTGTTTCTGGAGTACAACCAAGTCAAGTGACATAGCTTCTTTTTTATATGTAAAATAAACTAGAGGTATAACCGCAAATGGTAATTGGATACTCAGGGCCACTTGGCTTGCTACAAGCATATGACTTAAACCGGATCTTCCTGCAAGACATGCTGCTATCATGGCGGGCGTAATGGCGATCAAGCGTGTTACAATACGTCGGATCCATGGTCGAGTTGTCATACCCAAAAACCCACTCATAATAACTACAATATACAATTTTTAATTTTTTTTATTTCTTCTTATATATCTTTAAATAACAATACCTTGTCCTGCCAATGTAGCAGTCAATGTACTAGATTGTCCTGCAAAAAGTAAAGCCAATGCGAAAACAGTCGCAGCCGGTGGACCCAAATATTTTAGCAGTAATCCATGTGCACTAAACAAATCATGTATCTGTTGAAATTCTGGTCCATAATAAAAATTCGCGGATGCAACGATTAAAATGGCACAGTTCACAAATAATGCTACACATAATGCCACAATTAAATCAACAAACCCATAATGTAAATGTTGTTTTAATTGTCTATCAAGATATTCTCTTAATCCTTCAAAATCAGTTTTTACATCTATTACAGTATCACCATCAACATCATCACCATTTTTCTGTTTTGTTATTTCTTCTTTTTCTAATACTTCTGCTGCTGCTGTTGTTGTTGATGTTGTTGTTGTTGTTGTTATTGTTGTTTCAGTTGTTGTTATTGTTGTAATCTCATCCAATCCACATTCTTTAATTACAAGCCATTCTTCTTCTTTTTTTTGGTCTTTTTCTTCTTGTCGTTCACCCTGTCTTTGAATGACATGTGGTCTTTTGTTTCGCCAATCATTACATCTAGATTGTACAATAAAACTATGAAGATAAAGATTATGTGGCATCACAGTCGCACCGAGAATTCCAATCGCTACATATAACATCTCTGGTTCTGTCAAGATTTCCTTTGTTGGTAAAAACCCCTTTATAACATCTTCAACCACCACGTTTGAAAAAGAGAGTTCGACAATAAAACAGATCCCAACAGCAGCGACAAGGATCATAACGAAAAATTCAAAATATCTAGCCGTTTTCGCTGAATTGCTCTTCTTATTATCACCATTTTGCCCTCCCTTTTCGACGTCATCATTGCTATCCTTATAAAATAAAAGCACAATAAATACATCAACTGCTGTAATGGCAACGCCTGCCGGTAACGGAAGGCTCGGAAATAATAAATTTAATGCAATTGCACTACCAATAACCTCTGCAATATCGGTTGCAATGATAGCCATCTCGGCCAATATATAGAGAAAAAGGTTGAGACTGGATGGTAAATATCGCTTTGAACAAGAGGCCAAATCAAGACCGGAAACGGTGCCTAGTCTAAGTGCAAGGTTTTGTAAAAAGATGGCTATTATGCTGGATAAAAGAATAATGAATAAAAGTCGATAACCAAAACTAGAACCACCTTCCATATCTGTTGCCCAATTACCGGGATCTAAGCTACATTTTTTGTTTTGTTTTGTTTTTTTTTTTAAAAAAAAAGAGGTTTGTAAGATATATTTTTTTTCAATTTGTTAAATTGTACAGTACTAGCCAACTGCTACCATAAATCCTGGACCAATGAATTTTGATAGTGTTTTAAGATATTTCTTTCCTTGAGCAATCATATTGAATTCTAAGTTTTGAAAAAAGGGAAAGAAAGTAATATGTATATATAAAACGCAATCGTGTTTCAAGTCTTTTATTATTTTAAAATAAGAAAAAATAAGTAAATATCACCTCTTTCTCTTTTACAATTAAAATTAAAATTAATAATAATAATAATAATAATAATAATAATAAATAGGAGAAAAGCGAAAGAAGAGAAGAAAAGTGTTTTAATCGTTTGTATGTATGATCTTTTAACATTTTTTAATAATAAAGGAGAAAAGAGAATAAATATTAGATTCATGGATATTTTCGAAATAAAGTTTTTTATGAGTTATTTGAAATCTGAATATCTTTCTTTTATTTATATAAATCAATAATAATAATAATAATAATAAAATTGGTATATAGGCAGATAAAAATACATTTTAGACTGGAATTTTGTCATATCCCATTATTGACTACTATTATTATCATTGCGATTTATTTATATGGAATCGCTGTTAAATAATCAAGTGTACATCTCAATTATTTTTGTTTTCTTTATTTTTATTTTTGCATGAACAAGGCGGTCTTCAGTCTACATGGTATATATGATAAATTTTAAAATCAATAGCAAGTCATATCAATAGTCGAACTATAGATTATCTGTTAAGTACTTGGAATAATTATCACAAAATAGATAACCTTATTATTTTTATTATTTCTATTGTTGAATACTAAACTAATCGTTTTTGAGTGAATTAAATCCTGATAAAAATGAAGAAAGAAAGAAATTCCTAATATATATACCTTACATATATATATATATATATTTGACAGATTCTATTCTGTTTGTTTCAAGAAATCGAGAAAAAAACTTAAGGAGTTATCTTGACTTGTCCGGAGCAGCTAATCTCAATCATTTCTTTCAGTCGATTATTTTAGAGGTACTACATAGTAAAGTTGATGTCTTTGATAGTAGCAACATTTTGACATTTATGCTAATAATGAAGACCTATATTCTAAAACATAGTTTTAATTTGGTTTGTGTATTAAAATATTAAAGTGAATATACATATTATACATTTTTGGTATGTATACATTTATATTTAGATGTTCTGTAAATCAAATTTTATTTATTAACTCTATTAAACACCAGTATATTATTTTGAGTAAAGTTTGCTAAGCTACTAATAAATAATAATAATAAACCCCTCTCCAAGCTTATCGAACAGCGGTTATTATTATCATTCTTTCTTCCTCTCTTAGCTTTTTAAACACATTTATTTTACAGAGCTCTTAGGGACCCGATGTTTTTTTTTCTTAGAGACCCGTAAGATTTCTATTTATTTTATTTACTAAAATGGATCTTAAGAATAAGAAACAGCCACTTCTTGGACAAAGGAATATTACACAGTTCTTTCTTTAAAATATAGGTTCAACGACAGACGTTCTTTCTAGTGTAACCCCTTCTTTTCTCTCTGGACAAGAGAGTTTTTAGAATCAATACAACCGCAAATCGTATCATTCAACACTTCATCTATAAATAATGGCGCTTCCTCTGACCTTGTTATTTTACCTGCTCCATAAATTATGGTTACTCCTCTGTTACTGTGTCCTTTCATTTATCGATCAGATAGTGAGATATCTCAAACAGGTGAAGACTTTAGATTTTTTTAAGAATTTAAAAATAGTGAGCTAATACCAAATCTATCTATTAAATAGATTTGACTCAAGATTTGGCCAGTAAGCTCTTTCTATAGGACTAAGATTTATCATTCATTTCTACAAGTGATATTAAAAAGACTAGTGGTTAAGTAAATAGTATATAATCATAATTTGGAAAGCTTCGATGATTATACGTACAGCGACCAACAACTTTTTATTGTTCTGGTTAATACTGAGAGGGTAATATTAGAAGAAAAATAATTGGTTAGCTTTTTAATTATACGATACATAATATCTTTTACCTACCAAAAGATATTCGAACAGCTTAAGCTGCGGAACCACCAAGTGTACCACTGCCAGACAGCATGTAATTTGCAGGTGACAAGAGGGAAAAAAAAATTAAAAAAGTTATTGATATTCATGATATTTGTATGTGAATGGTGGAAGGTTCTTTTCCAATAACAGCTTTGTCATTGCTGACAAACCAATAGCAGCAGCTGACATTTGATCTCTGTTTTGAGTGGCTTGACTGTGCTTGAGCGAGATACAGTTTGGATTTAAGCATAGACTTGTTCCAAGATTAATATTTTCATTTCCACATCTTAGATGTACAATCAGAGAATAACAATATATACATATTTGAGAGGTTTTGTGCTCGTCGGTAATTGCTGCTACCGCATATCTTCCATGAATTTTTTGAATCTAGTGACCTCCACGTCTATCATAACCTTTTATTCTACTACCAACCCCCGTACCTTCATTACCAATGCATAAAAACGGAAGGCTTTTTTCGAATTATTTTCGACAAAACCACGCTTCTCGGCTGTAACACTATCCTTGGTTTGATTCGTTTTCAATTCTACAGTTCTCCTTTCGCTTGTGGCTCTTTTTGAATGATAGAATGAACTTAAAACACCTCTTTATTTCGTACGTGTCTATACTTTTATACTAGTTTTTTTATATTTAAAGTACGACTTCAAATTCAAATGTAATTACCACAAAGTATTTTTTTAACGTTAGACTATCCCCAGATGTAGTGTTTGAAGATAGTTGAAATAATTCCTGTTCGATTTTTGGTATTTCTTTATCAATAGACTATAGGAAATATGTTAGTCTATAATATAAAATATACTCTACTTGACTTATACGAACTGTATATCTCTTTTTTCTCTCTTTATTGTATCGTCTCTTATTTTTTAGTGTTAGATGGTTGACCTGACTAGAGGTTATATTAAATGACTTTGGGAGTGAAAATAATTCGCTTTCCTTAGAACTATTTAAACCAAGTCTAGGAATAGCTGTCAGTTATATTTTTCTTTTTCTTTTCAAGTTTCTTTATTATTATTATTGAACTGAAATGTTTACTTACTACTGGTTTTGAGGATTCACATCGTTATAAAGTTTGATATGATTTTCAAACACTTCTAACGATATTGGCACAGTTACAGACATTGTCTTCATTCCATAATCAGTTCCACTGAACCTAACTTGATTCAAGCTTCCTGATAATTCATTTATATTAATGTTTTTTACATTGTTTAAGAAAATCGGATGCTCAAAAGTAGGCATTGATTTGACAGATAATTCATGTTGTTCAATTTCGAAATTCTAAATTAAATAACATTAATTAACGAAGACTAAAAGAAGAAAAATCAAACTCCTAACTACTAACATTGCGAAGAAGATACTGTCCTGTTCTATTTTATTTTATTTTGGCTTTGAACGTATTGTTTCTTGTTTCTAGAATTTTTGCTGTCTTTCTTCCTTTTTCTGTCGTATAACTTTTGCATCTCTCTCTTTGCTGGATAATCAACCAGTTCATTTCTCTCTTTTTTAATTTTTTTAATTTCTTTGTCTAGCTGTTCTAGTCTAAAACTATTTTGTTCTATTTTTAAAGATTCATTCAGTGATTTGTTTTCTTGATTTAGAGACTCAAGCTTTCTTTCTTTTGAATGTTTTTCCAAGGATCCAATAGCTGATGAAGCGGATTTCTTTGTATTGACATCTTTTGACTGGTTATCTTGTATATTTTTTGTTGAGGCACTATTGAGTACACATGTTATTAAACTTGGTAAAACTAGTATTCTATGTATGAATGTCAGCTTTCTTGAATCACAGGAATATTGAATACGGTTCATATCAAAAGTAAATTCAAGCATTTCAGATTTTCTTTTTAACGCTAATGGATTACTTGTTATTTGAACTTCATCTTTGAAGGTGAGATCAGAGTTTTTGTCGACAAAATCAGTAATTAAAGTATATTAAATAGCAGTATCCACTGGCAGGTATAAAAGAGAGGATGGTACTGGTCTTAGGCACAGTTTAGTGATATGCTTCCTATTATTGGTTATCTCAAATAACTGGTTTGATAAAACAAGCAATGGGAGTTGAGCTGCAATGATGTAGGACGTTTCTTTTTCTGGAATAAAAGGTTTTAAAAACGAACTTCTCTTTCAGTAGCATTAGTGATGTCAATATTTTTTCTTCTAATAGTCACATCTTCATGATAGTATAGTAAATGTTCGAGTTTTCCTTTAATCTTTCTAAGCCTGATCCCAGAAATATTCACTTCGGTGTTTTCATTTATTACGTATTCAATATCTTCGTCTCCTGCTGATAACATATTTTGAGAGTATTTTTTTCGCTTTTTCGATTTTTTTGACTGCAGCATAAAAGAAAAAAATTAATATAATGAATTTTTTAAGCTATTTATTAATGCTACCTTTTTTTACAATAGCCAACTTCTTGATGTGATCATGTTTTGCTGTCCAATTTTCCGTATTTTTTGTATCTCTTTTTTTTTTTTCTTTATACTTTTATATTTTCTTTTTTATTTATTCAATAAAGATATCTTCTTATTTCTTGTAAGCTCTCGGTTTTGTACACTTTTCACTAGTTCTTGTTTATCATTTGGTAAATGTTTGATTTCTTCTTTCGCCGTACTCGATTTTGATTCAGCAGTGCTTGATGTTGTTTGAAAGTCGTCATCTGAATCACTGCCTTGCACGTTAGAAATGCCTTTAATAAATAATTTGTCTTATATCTCAAGCCAAAGCTAGTGATCACTTCTTGTTTTTTTTGTTATTCCTGCTATGCAAAAATTAACTGTATTAATTACCTGGAGGTAGCCTATTGAAAACAAACTTTCGTAATTTGCGTATTGATTTGGTCCAGTAGCACTAGGGTGTGTGAGTGGATTGGGAGTTATGCTATATTGAGTTTGACTTTAAATTCTCGTGGAATCATAGAGTTTATTTGTCGGTTTCTGCTGGATTCGACAGTGCCATTCATTACAAAATCAATCATTGAAAGCTCGACTGCAAATGAAAAAATTGATGGAAAGTCGGAATATTGTTCTATAGCACTATTCAATTTATCAGCTATGATAGCTCTTGTGTTTTCAGGAAAGTCACTTCGAAAAAACTGTCCAAAAGGAACGACAATATATTTAATGCTCGTGAATGGATGTTCTACTTGTAGCTTGTGAAGTGGACTTGCTTCCTTCTGGTTTATTTTCATTCTCCAAAGTTTCTTTGATTTCTTTTAGTAGCTGATCAAAATTTCCATTGGTGAATTTTTTATATATATCAAGAGCATCTAGTTTGAAATACTTGATTTTATTTGCAGTGCAGTTCAATATGCACCATGTTCTTGATCAAGGGCCTCGTAATATTTAGATGGCACTTTTTTCTTGTTTCCTTCTTCTTTTTTCCATTTTTTTTAAGAAAAAATATTGATAACAAAGATAATAAGTAAAGAAAAAAGAATAGTTTTTTTTTATCAAAAGTTTTTTAAAAAAAAAAGAATGAAATAACGTGAAAAAACACACATAAACCGTGTTTAATGATTGATTGATTCCAGTATGAAAAATAGTAATGGGAAACTATTGTTACTCTTCTATTGTGTTATATCATACTTATCAAAACTTTAATATATATATACTTACTATGGGTCTTCTCTTTATTATTTGCAATAAAACTGCGTTTATACGAATCTCGTCTATTGTTATTGTGGATCTAATCTCTATAAACCGTTTATAAAACATGTACTTCTGTATCAATCTCAGCATTTTCATTTTATCAACTCTAAAAAAGAAAAATTGTCTGAAAATTATTTGATAATAAGCTAATAGAAATACATTTGTAGTTATTCCTTTTTTTTAAAAAAAAACTAATTCTGCGTTCATTTTCTCGTTTATAATATAGCTTATTATATTTACTGTTTATTCATTTGAGATCCCTGATCTTTTTAAAATCACTTTGAACAGTGATAAAATGGCTTTGTTGTAATCTATACGTTTTTATTTAACTACTTTGTAACACTATGGTGTCTAATCGAAGAGCTATATTTTATTTTTCCGTGCTGGTTTGTTTTGCCAAAATTGATGGTTACAACCAAAGCAATCCAAGGGGTTGGGTTATCATTTTCTAGCTCCAAAGAAAAAATACCGGCAAATTGCTTCAAAGGAATATTTTGACTACGTAGAAGCATCGAATGGCTTATAATGAAGCTGACTCTGTGTCTATAACCATCGATGTTGGCCTTTTCCTTTTGGAAATAATCATTTATTTCAAATAACTACTTTTTTATATACCCATCATTTAAATTGCTCTTTCTTCGACTTTGCAACTTGTCTATCTAGTGTTTCAAGTAATTTTGTTACAAGTGGTTCACTTGGAGTTGAGTTATTGTTCTTCTTGGCAGAAACTTGAGTGCTACACAATTTCACCATGGCTTTAACATACATCAAAACAGATTCTTTATCTAGTGGAATGGTGGAGCCGTCTTTATTCCTTCAGAGCTTTTTTCTACCTTTGAGATAACTTTTCTCATAAAATGGTTGGAATTTTCATCACTGGCAAATTTGTCATTCTCCTCCTGGTTAAAGTAGCTCCATTCCTGTATATTAAATGGAGATTAGAATTTATCTCAATTTTTTTTTGAAATTGAATGTATGCATATTATCTTGAATTCCTTTTGTTTAGCTATGTGTTTTTTAATAGTAGTTTGAGGAAGAGCCTCTTCATCTTTTAAAATAGTTAACTGAGTATTTTAATGCATTTATGTGCTTCTATCAAGCATTCTTTGAAGGTCTTCATCGTCAACAGTGGTACGTCATTGTTTGGGAGACATTTGTAGATAAATTTGGCTAAATAATAATAAAGTTCTAAGATGATATGGACTAAATATATGATTTTATTGTATTTACATGTACTAACCAACTTGTTATATTTTTAAAATATAATCTATATGTATATCTTTTAACTCTTATATTTATACCTATTATTTGATCTAAGTTCTAAGCATGGACAAAATACCGGATGAAATATTTATGCGATCTAGCTTACTTAATTGGAAAAAATTATAACTTCATTGGATATTATTCGTTAATGTCCTAAAGTAATCATTTTGAGTCTGATAGGGAAAAAAATTCAGGGTATTTTTACTCATAAAATTAAGCACTATGACTCAAAAATAAAAAAAAATACAAAGAAAACAGGGCTAAAATTTTGGGAGCCAGGTAGGTATTTTTTTGAGTCAGACGGGTCACCGAAGATAGATACTGAAAATAAATGAAGACAAAACATCTAAAGTATGCAGTGCCTGTATGAAAGATGACTTGACATCAACGCTGCAAAAAAAATCATGTTAGAATTTCAAACTCAATTTAGGAAGACAAGGGACGACCAGAGGTACGTCAGAAAAAAAGAAAACAAATCAGTGTAAGCACACATGTTCAATAGAACTTTAGATTTATACACCTTGCAAATGGTATAAATCAATTTTACAAAAATAAACACCAATTTCTTTCTCTTCTATACTACCAATATTTCAATGTGTGTAGTGTGGTGTATTGCTTGAATGTATCATAGTAGATAAGTGTAACTTTATTCTATAATGATAACAAAGCTCACCCTCTCTTCATGTATATGTCGTCTTTGTAAGATAGTTGAATACGCCATTTTAATATTCAATTTCAGATGCATGAAATAATACTAAACTCTCGAAAAAAAATGGAATAGGATATTCTCGTTCTTTTTTTTAAAAAAAAATATACTTTGGAGTGATTGATTTACACTTCAAGATGTGACATTTCTATATATGGAAATATATGATTTTAAACGCCTTCGTCAGCGCGGGAGTATTAATATTATAAATATAATTTTTAAACACAAAAGGAGCAACAAAAGCTTTCTTGACGCCTACATGGGGCACCAATAACATAAAAGTCTTGATCCGAAGAGCTGCGGTGTTATCATGGGCATACATTACGAGCTAATGCTACCGTCAGATAGAGTACATCGATGAAGTAGTGAACATGTGTAGTAATAGGATTTATTTCTGGAAAAAAAATTTAAAACGATTAAAACAAAAGACTATTATAAATACCAAACGTTTAATGACCCTGAAAAATAGACAACAATGTGTGACCAGGAAGTATTAGATATTCAAGTTATATAATATAATAAAAAAAGAGTATAAACGCAAGCATTTCCAAGTATCTCTTTGAAAGTTATTATTTTAGAGAAGAAAAGAAGTAGAACAACCAGAAGTTTATAGATACTTCTTGAAAAGAAATCATAATAAAAATACGATAGGTCATTCTTTTATTAATTGTTCCAATAGAAAACCACTTTTGTTGGTTAAATTATTAGTATCATTGTCAGCACTATACTTGTAATTTTTTTTTATTTCTTTAAAATAATTCCATGTGAATTAAGACAAAAGATGATAAAAACAAAAATATCCTCCAAAAGGTTAATAATGTTATACACCTCCATAAATAACTCAGTTCATTTTTTTTTAAAAAACTGATAGTTTCAAGTTTAATAGAAGCACTTATACAGTAGTTGCTGTATCGCCAACATGATATTCTTGCTTTTTACAAATAAAAAATATCAATTGATTAAATACAAAAGGCTGTTCCGGGATGAGCAAATTAATCAAATCATTTATAAAGACACCTTGTCTATAATAACATTTAATAATATATCAAAACCAAAGGGTTCCTAATACTATTTTTTATAGTATGTTGTTGAGGTATATCAGTAGTAGCTCGAACAGAAAAACTAATAGGTCAAGCAAGTAATTCAGAAATACTATTGTATTCAACTTAGCCAACCTTTTTTTTTAAAAAAAAAAAGAGCAAGCTACTTACTTGACACTCGAGGGGTGATGTGCATAATAATTACTACGAAGTTGAGCCTCAGAATTCTCTTAGTATCGGAAGCCTTCCTCTTCCGTGTATATCTCTGGCTCTTCAAAACATACATATACTCTACTTAATGTGTTACTTCTCATTAAAGTGGTTGTTTTTTTATCTTGGCTATTCATTTAGCGCATTTAGATCAGCCATAAGCCATAAAAAAAAGGTAATTTTAGGTATGAGTTTGAATTTCATAATAGAAATAAAACCTTAATTTATTTTTGGATAATAAAACTGATCCGATATGTTATGGAAATGATATCTGACTTTTTTTACTTTTTTTTTTGCGGCATTTTTCTTTTGGGAAAGCGATAGTTCTTTGCGCTACTTGTGTCTTTTTAAGAAGTAGCGCTATTGCTAATTAAGAAAGTGTCTTTAATTATTCGCTAAAAAGGGGTAAAATAAACAAAGTAGCTAAATAAAAAAACAACAAGAATTTCCGTTTCTTTTCTGATACATAATAGCTATATAATACTGATACTCTATACAAAAAGCTTTTCAAAAGTATTGTAAAAAATATTTATTAGCGCTAACCTGACATTGGTATTAATTTTCTCTGTATATATATATATATAGTCTATTATAACCCCTCTCACTCTTTTTACGGAAAGAGAAATGATTTATTTCAAAGTCAAGCTTGATTTGCTTTCTTAACAAATAGAATATTTAAATCTTGCGAATTGTCTCTTTTTCTCTTGTCTTGGAACGTGTAAAAATAAATAAATAGCTTTTTATCTTTTTTATTTTACACAAAAGACTTTCGAGTTCCACCACGTTTATGATAATATAAACCTACGTGCAACACAATTTTTAGGAGATTATTGTAAGTTTGTACCACCTCAAATCCAGTCGATCATGGTCAAAGGGGACAAAGCTCTACATAAAAATAATTTATTTCTGATTCTTGCTTTAGAGTGTATAGTAAATCAAAATTCCCATTCTTCTTTTTTTGTATCTTTATTTTGATCTTTCTTTTTCAAAAAAAA
>VCJA01003017.1:20310-39785 GCA_024139275.1 Backusella macrospora
GAAAAGATTAATACTAAAGATTTATCTCCAAACTTGTTTTTAGATACTGTGAATTATGTGAACATCCTTTTGAATTTTCACCCATCTATCGAGCCGACATGCCTGAGCGTGTTCCAATCTATGTCTTGTTTAGTCAACTACTTCGTCGATTAGCAACCTTTTTGAAACTTTGTCTTAGAGGCTTACTTGTTTTGCTTGTATGGCTTGTAGTTCTACCCAACTTTACACTTAGAATGTGGCGCTTTTACTTTTGGAGTGGTGAAAATATTGGATTCAGTCATTCAACAAATGGCTCGGTAGTACCTGAAGAATTAGCAACGCCTGTCGAGCAAGATAATTCTCAATGGATCCCTTTTATGAAGTAAGTTTTTTTTTGAGGGGAGGGAAGAAAAAAATTAAAAGTAGTAAAATATTATTACAGTATTGTTTACTTATTATTGATAATATACGTACATAACGAAGACGTTTCTTATATGACTGCCTCGAAGGACAAATTATTACTGCATTTGTCATTGTCATCTTTGTCGCAGGCTATGTATTTAGAGAATGGGTGATGCAAAACTTACCTATTGTGGATCAACAGTTGCCTGAAGAAAACAACATTGATCAACTGGTTCAAGAGCAACTAGCCTTGGAAACATTAACAAATGCTATGCAGACATTATATCCTCAAGACAATGGTCAACTTAATGAAGAAGATATACTTCGTATTAGTCATCAACTAGAAGAATTAAGAACAAATATGGGGAATGAAAGAATTGAAAGAACTCAGGGTGAATCTAGTACGAGCCAGCAAAATACTTATAATAGCAATGATGATAGTAATGCGTCAACTTCTGTCCATTATCATCATGATCTCGAATCAGATGATCATCACTTGTCTGATAATGAATTAGATCAAGCAAGCTCTTCTCATACTGAGAGGTATGAAAATTTGAGCCTTATGACTTCTAACGACGACGAAAATAACGATGAGACAGATGAAGACATGCCTTTTCTGTCAAATTCGTTTGAGCATCTTAATCCAAATAGATTAGATGAACACAGATCGGAACAGGAGAATGATAGGTGGGAATATTACGCCGACGAACATGGATCAGATGAGGATACAAATAGATGGGAGTATGCTCATGGCGAAAATAGATTCAATCATCTTGACATCGATATGCTTGACAGACAACCTGTCGAGCGACAGGCTGAACCAGAAATACTCGTTCCTCCACCTCAGCAAGCACCTGTCATTAATCCTGCTGAAAATGCAAATGCTATCCCAGTAAATCCAGCTGATGATGATGAACCTTTCGATGTAGCTGATGACATTAACGGTGTGCTAGAGGCTATAGGTATGAGAGGAAACCTATGGCTATTGTTTCAAAATTCTATCTTGATGGCTTTGATGATTAGTATGTGCTTAAGTGTGGCTGTTTGGATTCCTTATGTTATTGGTCGTGTCGTGATCATGGTAATTATACTGATTATATACTAATTAGAGTAATAATATTATTGTTTCTTACAAGATAACGTATTCCTTAGATTCGACCTGCAAGCATAATTGAGGTTCCCATTTATGCAATGCGTCTTATCACTGACCCGTTAGTTGATTTTGTCTTGGACCTTTGTATTCCCTATATTTGGTCTATTATCGGTGACCATATTAAATCTATTGTACCAGAAAACATCCAGCTCGCACTGAATTCCATTCAGCAACAATTTTCACATAGCGTGGAAACCTTGACAGAAACTGCTATAACCAATTACACCGAGACAGCATCTGAAGCTGCCAAAAATTTTACTAGCAGTAGTACATCTAGTTTGGTGCAGGTAGATTGGAATCTTCTTCAAGAAAAAGTAGAGTCATGGAGCATAATAGCACTTGCGAGATGGCACCAATTTGCTTCTGGTCAAACAGGTTTAGATCGTAGCATGTGTATCCTTGTTGGCTATATTGTACTTATTTATATCGGCTCTTGGTATCTTTCACTCGGAAGACGTAGATCGACAGCATCTACTGAATTTGTGCAAGATATTATTCGCCAGCAGGGAATCTTTTTAAAAGTGTTCTTTTTTATTGTAATCGAACTAGTGATATTCCCTACAACCTGTGGATTTTTATTGGACTTGGCTATACTTCCTCTTTTCGTAAATGCCTCCCTTGCATCACGTTATGTATTTCATTTAAAGAGTCCTTATGCTTCATACTTCCTTCACTGGTTCTTGGGTACAGGCATCTTATTCTACTTTGCTATTTTTATCACGGTTTGCCGAGAAATTATTCGTCCTGGTGTGATGTGGTTTCTCCGAGATCCTAGTGATCCTCAGTTCAACCCTGTGCAAGAAATGGTTCAAAAGCCTTTTGGCTCTTTGATGAGAAAGATCAGTCAGAGTGCACTTATCTACTCAATCATGCTAGTATTCGGTGTGGGTACGGTCACTTATACACTAAGCTTTACTGGTGTTGTTTTCCCACTTCGCTTACCGTTGGATGTACCTTTATCAACCCTCGCCATCGACCTCCTGATCATTCAATTTCTGTTACCACCGCTGATTGCACTAGTGAAGCCCCGTGACTATTCCAAAAAAGCCTTGGATCTGTGGTGGCATTTTGCTTGTCGCCAATTACGCTTAACTTCTTTTATGTTTAATGAACGTAAACCAGATGAAGAAGGAGAACATGTACGACGTACTCTCAAAGCATGGCTACTAATGGAAAAGGCACCCATTCCTCAAGGTGAATTTGAAGATGTAGGTATTGATTTTGATCAAGATGAAAACAGCTCGGTTGTATTTAAGAGAAACGGCACAATGATGCGTGTTCCAAAAATTGATAGTGTCCCAGTGGATCCTACACGCCCTATGCTTATACCTATCGACCCGGTCAGCCTTGAGCCTCTTATTGAAGAAGAACGGGGAAGAAAACACCCCGCAGCAGCTGACACTAACGATGAAGCACAATCTACCATTATTGTATATGCTCCTCCTCATTTTAAGCAAAGAGTAAGAATGAAGTCATTATGAAAGTTTTTCGATTTCCTAATATATATATATTATATATTTATAAATTTAGATTATCATATTTCTACTGTTTATGTGGTTCTCTATTTCCATGGGAGTTTGCTCAGTCACAGTTGTGCCTCGTACGTCAGATTTGCTAATGAAATACTTAATAGTTTATAATATCCATAATATCTAATCGGATTTTTATATATAGTTCTCTTGGGACGCATGTTATTTGCTGTCTATCTTGCACCTCAATCTAAAGTCAATGATCTGTATTCGTTTGGCTTGGGATTATATATCATGGCTATCATGGGTACAGCTGCTCACAAAATCACTACCTGGTACTTGTCCTACCGCGAAAACGAGTACAAAATGAACAAAGATGAAGTAAAGCTTTTCATAAAGGAAACAGCCAAAAAGGTAAAATATATAAATTTAAGAATAAAAATGTATATATATGAATAACCTGTTTCATAGGCTGCCAAATTCCTGTATTTAGCTAGCACTCTTGGTGTCATTATTCCACTGTTGTTTGGTATTGCAGTTGATCTTTTTGTCTCTATGCCGATCCGTAGTATCTCTGATTCAGTATCTGGTCTTGTGATCAATGTGTCTCAGGTAAATAACATATACAAGCTAATCAAACGCTAATGACTCACCGGAGCTTTTTTTCTTCTTTTCTTTTGTGTGTATGTGTGTATGTGTGTGCGTGTGTGCTATGTGTGTGTGTTATGTAGGACTGGATGTTTGGAATAGCATATATCAGCATTCTATTTAATATAATTCATGTGCTCCCTACCCTAAATGGATTTCAGAGACAGCTCAATGAAATCATGGGTGATGATATTATGCAAGCAGATACTTCGATTATCACGCGTAAAGTCATTGTTCCTATGATTTTGATTACCCTTCTTGCTATTTCCGTACCTGGTATTATTTCATGGATCGTACTACGATTTTTGGGTACAGTATCTTAAATTCTGTATAATAATGATAATGAATATATATAATACTAAAATATTTACATATTAGATTCCTCAGACTCTCCACAAAAGATTACGGTTATCAGATATACATATCCAGCTGTATTCTGTTTAGCAACTCTTGTCCTAGGATGTCTTGTTTTCAGAAAACTTTTACACTTGTGGCTACAAACTATTAGAGATGACGCTTACTTGATAGGAAAGAGATTGCATAATATGGAGAATGAATCCGATGATACAACCACTTCTACTACACAAGTCAGCTCTAATTAATAACAATAAGAAGAAGGTGAAGGAGAAGAAAAACAAGGAATTTTATTGAAACCTGCTATTCCTAATTATATAGAGTATTTTGTACATTTATAACTCGCTTTTTATTAGTTTTTATTACTTTACTTTTTTTCAAAAATATACACACACACAGACACATACTTTATTTCAACCTATCGTTCCTTTCTTCCCTCCCTTTTCGTCCCTCTTTCGTTGAAGGTATATAATGAGCAAAATATTTTTAGATGATAACCAAATAAAAGGCGTAGTAAAAATACACGATCTGTTTGCTGCTTAAAAAAAAAGGGGACGTGGTTATGTCGTGATCCTAATGAACTCGTGATAGAAAAAGAAAGAATAAAAAAACTGACTGTGAATTTGAGAGATGAGTGTACCTTAAAAATCTGAGTAATTTATCAATCAGAATAGTCTTTTTTATATACGTGCGAAATATATTGCTATTGTTTTATAATAGCAATATTAAATATTGACATTTTAATATTATTCTTGTTAGAAACACAATATTAAAAATGATTTGTTAAAGAATGTACTTGTTTTCAAGATAGCTTTCCATTTTCAAAAAACCAAAGTTACACGAACCATATAACCCCATGATATATACCAAAGGCGTATTTAAGTTGAGTTCATGTCTATTTTTTTTTTTTTGTGTTTTTTCTTTTTTTTTCTACTTTTATTTTATAGAAATGAGTGCTTGTCCAGAGCTAAGTTCCATGAATTATCAACAATATTATACAACAAATAGCTCCATCAATAATATTCCAAAATACCACCCTTATCACTCATATAAACCTGGGAGGTCAACATATACAAGTGGAAATACACCAGCGCATGATACAATAAATAAGACTTATAATAATCCCAACACTGAGTATAAAAATCAATCTTCCTACAAGATGAATGACTCTAACTTCGATCAACATCCAGGCAAAACGAACAACAAAGCTCATTCTCCACAAATGCCAAAGAATAATCGTTCTAGTCGCATAAGTCGTAGACTCTCACCTCCACTTTCGGTCACTTCCTCGTTTTCTTCAAACAGCTTAGGCGCCTCCAATACTAATACTTCCAATGCTCCAGCCTCATCGAATAAATCGCATTCTTTATGGAATTTCACTTGGCTTGTATTCAAGGATGAAAAATGGGTGCCCTTTGATGTGATCAATCAGGTGAAGCTTGAGCAGACCCTTACAGTTGGTGGTACATTTGTGGATATTGTTGATAGTCACTTCCCCGATGTGAAACGGGTACGTGTCTTTCCTAGAAATTACTACCTTAGCTATCTTGGAGTCAAATACAGATTATCTCGAATCATGCAACCAGATGCTTATTTAGATCACGTAGGCATTGCTCAAGCAAAGAAAAAGCCTACTTCACCCCCATCTCCACCTTTATCATTTACTATGTCAGATGATGAAAACGATAATATCAAATTAAATGCACCTATCCGAAATCGAATTTGGGAAATGTAAAAACCATCACTCTGGTAGAATTTTTTATTTACACATTTCTGTATTCTTTATTATTCCTTTTGTTTTATCACTATATACTACTATACCATTTTAAATTGATATTCCAATTCGCTTGATTTCCCCATCTCTATGTAACTTCTTTTTAACTTCTTTATATCTATATACAACTCTTCCTCTCTTCAGGCATATCATATAGTACTAATTCCATTTCTCACTTTATCATCCCTTATATTTCTATTCTTATTATATTCTTATTATTATTAGTATTCTTATTATGATTACATTACATTACAGTGTTCTGATTTTCTTGCTCTTTTTTTATTATCAACGTTATTAAAAAAAGAACTCTTGTATATTGAATCATAGTGTCACAAAGCTCTTTGAGCCAGGATAGATGAAAAAGAACCAAATATATTAACTTGAGACTATTCATAAGCCGCATTGATATTATCTTGTAAAAGCTCAGTACCTAGAAATTTCCTGCTAAAACAATTCAAAATATTTGGTTTGACATCAATAGTAGTGACTTCTTTAAATAAACACATTACCCATTGATATATAATTTATAATTACTTTAATCCAAGTACTACTTTCTTCTTTATTTTCGGATCTAAATTAATCGCGTATATCGAATCTAACAATTATGCCTGGCCTCTCTAATTGACTTCATCATACCTAAATTGTATCTAGCGTTTACTTTAAAAATAAATTACCCGATGCTGTTCTCTTTTTTTTCTGGACTTCATTACATTTTATTTGTCAGAAATTAACAATAAAATAAATAAATTAATGCTAGAGCATGACCTGATAAAGATGAACTGTCATTTCCAACTTATGTACTAGATAATATATAAACGAAAAAAGAAAAAAAAATAAGTACTGCAGGGTCATTTAATGTATAGCCTAACTTTATATTTATTTTTATACTAAAAAAAAAACGATAAAAGAAATATGAGAAATTTTGTTCAATATGAAATCAACTTTATCAAATACGTATCCATACAGAATCATCCTCCAGATCATCTATTTTGTAAATAACCAACTGTGATATCCTAGTTGATAAACGGAGTTATAGGAAATGTAATATGATAAATGTAATCATATAAATCAAAATACTTGACATTATATCAACCAGAATTATTTAGCATCAAATATCAAATCATCAAATTGTTTATATAATATGCTGTTGTAAAAACCCTTGCATATTATAGAAGTTTTAAGAAATTTGCTAAAACAAAGCCATGTAACATTATAAAAAATCGAACACTTCGTGCGAAAACATCAATTGTACAAACTTTTATAATATACCTCTTTAAAGGAAAGATAATAATTTTATAGATGATCGCAAGTTTTTTGAATGATCAGAATTTTTGAAGAATATCTGTAGACAATATGCTCCATTTTAATTTGGAAAGTATTATAAGCCAAAGTACCTTGGTAATTAAACAAGAGATATGTACATAGGATTTGTAAAAGAAACTAACTAACATATACGTGTTTGGTTAAATCCTAAGACAATAAAAAGTATACTCCATGTGTGTTATGAGCACATGAGCAAATCCGATATTAGGCACACTATGGAAGTATCATTTGATTTCCTATTTCTTGGTACCACTCATCACGCATACACAACTGACCTGACAGATTCATTCATGGGACACAATTGTACTTGACCTACCATAAAAGTGAACCAAAAAAAAATCTCGCTATAATTTAAGCCAAAGAGCTTACCATGTGATATTTAGCCCATAAATAATGATTATAATAGCCCTGTAGAGAAAAGAAAAATGAATAGCCCTCACAAATTTTAGGACAAAAAGAAAAAAGAAAAAAAAAAGAACGGAAACCAATCACACCACTTTAAAGTTATTTTTTTATTTGTGTGTAGCATAAATGGATAGTCCATATTATTCAAACAATACTAATTGTTCATGACGATAAATACGCCTGTGCATGTTTCACGTGCACTTTGCAGCAAAAAAAAAAAGCAGAGAGACCCTTACTCAAAAATAAGAATTACATTCATAAAATTTAGTACCACACCATTTTTAGAATAAATTACAAAGTTTATTAATACCAAAATCAATCTCTTCCAACAAGAGGTAACAGGGTATTAGGTTTCACCTTAGCTTTATTTTCAAGTTGGTCTGATCTGATGAAAACATTCTCGTTACCATCCCTTTTTTATGTTTTATTAGTACACTAAAAATAACCTAAAAATAACTATAATAGATTCCAATATTTAAAATTCCTAACCCAAACATATATCTGAGTCAATTGATCACTATTAATGTATTAAATATCTTCCCTATAATTCGTTGTAACGTATGACTAAAGTGTTGTGCACAAGCTCATTGTTTTTTCTTATTTAGTACTTTGTACATCATTTAATAAAATTTTTGAAAAAGGAAACTCCCTATATTATACCTTAAAAAACATATGATGTAAGATAAAATATTGTATTGTTCAACTCATAAAAAATTTATTCTTTTAATACAAAAAATAATGACCATATATATATATTGTATAACATTGAATCTTGGAAAGAAGTATTGTCGTCTATTTTGTATAGCGTTAGCAAAGTAATTCAGTAGATGGTATAACTATGAAACAATTAGCATAATGCTATATTTATCTATTTTTCTTATTATCATATGAATTGTTTGAAATAATGAAATACTATTCTACATGTATTTTAATGATTAAATAAATGTATTAATATATATAATCCAAATTAATTTGAATACATGTTATTGTGCTGATAAGTTTATTTTCTTTTTGATGATCTATCAAATCGAGCGCTTATTTCCATATTAATAAGGTATGTCTTGATAGGAGAAAGATTTCATAATATCCAAAAAAAAAAAAACTCGTTGGTCTGTCTATTTTTTGATAATATTTTTGTCTGATCAAGTACAAAATAGCCAGAATATACCATATATAGCTTTGTTTTGTTTTTCTGTTTAATAATGATTTAATTACATTGTTTAAAAAAAAAATTAAAATGTTGGTTTCATTTGGTTATTACAATTTGCTTTATAGGAACCATTAAGAAGTCTATATACGAGTATTATAATATGACTAGTTACTCACCAAGTTTTTATTATATATATTCGCTACTTTTTCGGTATATATCACGTTTAATCGTACTACTGAAACTTACTGTAATTGTCAAATAACATATGAATTATTAACCATTTTATAATGTAAATGTATACTAAAAATGAAATTAGTTATTCTAGTCATTCTTTTTATAATATTAGCAAATTATTTGCTGTTAAGATAGCTTTGTAAGTCAAACTCAAAATATCATTAAACTGTCTTCAAATAGTACGAACCAACTCATAGTGTATCTTTATTTGCAGCATTATTTATGTATCGTAAATTTCGACATATATATGTAGTTGTCTTCTTAATCAGATCCGATATAAAATCTTCTGTACACTTTCAACAGTGACAAAAATACACGAAGAATATAGAATAATCTAGATTCCAATAAGCCAAAAAGGACTATAAAAGAAGACATAGATAAATAAATTACTCGATACAATCTACAATCAGCAATATAGATAATATAACATTGGTATATTATATATATATTCACATTATATATTTATAGGTATATAAATTGTAAAAAACTCATTAGTTGAAGATTAATGAATTGGTATTATATATTATAATGCGTTGTAATGTTCATAATAACAATAATTACAATACTAAGCAAATCAACAAAAGAGATAATAGCTGTAGATTTTTCATCTGCGTTTATTTATGCGTCATAAATAAGAGCAGAATAGAACAACTCCATTGTTAGTGCTCGTTTTTCAATTCTACCCGTAAATTAACCAGTTTAAACATTATATCGATCAGTTATCAGTTATTCACATATTAAAGTGAAGCGTTTGTACATCCTCAATTAAATAAATAAATAAAGCTATATATATTGTTTATATGCATTATATTTTAAGCATAGAAAGAAAATAAAAAAAAACGGGAATCCAATATCATTTTAAAATAATATATAGCTATTCTATTTTTTTTAAAGTTTTAAAAGAAAAATAACCATGAATATATATATATCAATTAAAGCTGATAGACATTTCTTTGGAACCTTCTCTCGGTTTATTGTCACTTTGTTTTATTTATTACATTTGTTTGTTTTTTACATTTCCTTAACTGTAAAAGCTCACACGAACAAATATAGCTTATTAATATTTGACCAAATACAGATGATGTTTTTTTAAAATAATAATAAAAGCAATTATGTAGTTGGCTGTAAGTGGTTTATTAATTTATCTATTTCGACTTTGTTTGTATTATATATCTTTTATAAATGGTATCTTTACCTTTATTAAGATATTGTCATTGCTATCTGCCACAAATTTATCTTGACAAGTATATTTCATATGGCTTCTTGTTATTTTTTTTTTAAAAAAAAAATAACTTCCATCAAACAAAAAATCTCCACCACAATATATTATCGAGACACTAATATTAAAATCAAACCATTTTCGTTATAATAAAGCTTTTAATCGTGCTAATAATAAAGCTGATGAAATGGGCGTCGATTAAGTGTAACAGAAACATATAGGTTCTATCAGACTAAAAATAAAACTTTTTTTGTTAATTGATTACTTTAATAATTCTCTTGGTTGTCTTACTCTGATATAGAGAGATATAATCTAGGTAAATAAAGTAGGCAAGTGAAGAATTACTCGCTATAATATTTACTTACTCATTAATAGACGTATTTGCAGATATTTATTTATCAAAAAATCGATATATAACTTATTATTTTTTCAAATAAAAAGTTTCAAGTATAACTAAGAAAGAACAATAGTGATTAGATACCTACTTTATATGGTTATTGTTGTATTATATATAGATACTAAGTCTGTATAATTTCCCGCTTTTTTATATATAATAAATCAAATCAGATATGCCTAAGGAGGAAATGGTAGGTGCGGACGTAAGCAATGATGTTTCGAATCATAAAATCTATAACAGAGCGTTTAGACATGCTGGAGTTTAGAACGCGATATTCGTAACCGAAAAATTCGACCTCACTTTACACTAATTATCCTTGGTAATATATTAAAATAATTTAATTGATACATACCAATGTATACTGTTATACTTCATTATTATTTTCCCAGTTATGATTTTTGTTATTGTTATGCAATACTTATAATGAAACTAGTACATTAGAACTGAGCTATATTACCTTTTTTGTTTGTTACAGTAAAGATTTTATATATGTATATATATGCAATTATTTTAAGCTAAAAAAGTACTTTTGTGAAAGGGAGCACAAAAACCATTTTTTAAAAAAACGACCGAATGGGGATAAAATTATATACACACATATGAGTCATTCAACCTCTAACGAGGCTACTAGTATATATAATGATGAGTGTACTTTTTTAATTCAGGTTGTAACAACGAAAAGAAGTGAAAGTAAGCATATGTGGCTATTTATGATTATATAACATATTTACATTTTAAAAATCGCCAACCTCAAAATTATGGGGTTAAATAATTCCGTACAGCTTAAATGATCAGAAATGGGATCAACTGCTTCTTGTTTTTTTTTGTATGTACGCGGAAGTCAACCCCTTTTTGTTTTGTCAGCAGGGGTAGTAACACTGAACTATCTCCCGCGCGACCCTTTTTGTGGCAAAAAAAAGTCAATATTCATTGAGTGAAATAGGTATGAAAATAAAAATAAATCTGAGAGCTTAAATGAAATATATGAATATGTTTTCTTTTCATTCGTCCAATCAATCATAACCAGTAATAAATTTTGGTTGGTTCTGAATTTCCTTATTTTATATTGTCAACATTTTCTGGCTTGTGAAGGCCTCTGTGTGACAATAGGAACAAACAAAAATAGATCAAATATTACACTCCAATACTTTTAATTCTGAAATAATTAGGAATTAGGAAATATGTGCGTAGGATAATTTTGGCATTATGAACTTGTTCATATATACAAATCTAATATTTATTACTGGAGATTCATGAGGAAGGATAAAAAACAACGTGGCTATTTTTTGTACTACATTAAAGTGAGTTTTTTTTAAGGACATGCTATTTTTTTTTTCATTTAGAATAGAAACAGCGCAACATACGTCTCTCTTGAAAAATAATTCGTTTCGATAGATACCCTGTGTATATCTCTGCCTGAAGACACATAGTACTTATTGTAACTTTCTTAATATAGATATCTCATTTAGAATCTATTCAAATTACATCACGAGGTCAAGAGTATTTATCCATGCAATTGGTAATGTGTATTTTTTTGGGTTGGGTTGGGTTGGGCCACGGAGTTGCTTGTACCTCTAAAATTGAAAACTAAAGCCGAAAATGAATAATGAAGTCCAAAGTATGTTGCTACTTTATATCAAGAGCTGAATGATTTGGCTTATGTTATATATATATGAAATCATCATTCTCACATGTGAGAGTATACAGAGTAATAGAAACGTGTGCTACTGGTTCAATTATTTATAATCTTGCCAAAAACTGAAGCTTCTTTAAATTTCTTCTCCTCCCCCCATCCCCCAAAAAATTAAAGTATATAAACTACTGTTGCCTAGTTATTCTCCTCTTTTTTTCTTTTTTTTTTTTTAACTTTTACTGCTATTCATTAAGCATAAAAAATTACTATTACCGCCTTTGTTTTTCTATTGTTTTATTTATACATAAAAAGATATTTTAGCCATTCAATTCAATATGTCAAACGATAATAGCATTACTGGTTTATGGGTCAATAATAACGAGGACTTGCCTGTTATTTCCTCGGGAAAACCAGACTGCAGTAGTAGCCAAAAAAATTCTATTATTGACGCATCAGGAGAGATTGATAAAATGAAGCGTAAGCAAGTTAAAAACGCTTGTGGTAAATATAAATATAGTACTATATAGCATTTGCATAGTCTTCATAATATCTTATTCAGTTTTGTTTATTAGTTAATTGCCAAAAGGCTTGCAAAAAGTGTGATGACGGTAGACCTTGTAAGCGCTGTGTTAAGCTTGGTTTAACTGCAACTTGCCGAGACTCTGATCGCAAAGAGCGCAAAAAAGGTGTTAAGCGTGGCCCTTACAAAAAGCGCCAAATTTCCAACAAAGATAAACCAGGTAAAGTATAATGTATTTAGGTATTAATGTAATATGTAACTAATTATTTATAAACAAAACAGTATATCCAAAATTGACAGATGACTGGAAGTTTGCCTCTACTCTCTTTAATCAATTACCAGTTTCGGTTCCAGTATTAAATCACCAAACTACATGGTCTCCTAGCGTTTCACCTACCTCTTCGAATAGCTATTATGATTTAGAAGATGATACTTACCATTTAATTGCCCAGAATGTTAGTAATTCAGCAAATCAGTCTTCATTATCACCTACATCTAGTAGTTTTGAATCAGAAGAAGTGTTACACTATAACTACCCTCTAGGATACACAAACCAAGGGCAGGCAGTAGATACTTCACTATCATATTCATCTTCCATGGTTAGCCATCAACCCATAACAGGAAATATTATCACTTCCTCAAAGCTTGAATCCTATTCGTGGGATGCGTACCCTGCTAAAGCAAGTACTGTGAAATGTGGCACACCAATCGGCTGCGGCCCGACAGCTTTTCCTCTCCAATCGATACCACAATACACACTAGAACAATATGAAGAAACTCCCTCTAATACAGATTTCCAAAAATTACTGCCAGCATCACAATACTCGCAGCTGCAAGAAATTGACTATATGCAATCCAATGCAACTACTTTTTGGAGCACCCCTGTTTATGGACAATATCAGCCTTATTACTATGATACCACCGCTTTAGAGTACAGCTAAATAGTAAAAGGTTTTACTTTCTGCATCTTGGCTTCATTTAGGCCAAGAAAAAAAAATCTCATTTTTATAGAATAACAACACATGCATTACTTAGAAACAAAAAAAAAAGAGCCTCTACAGTTTTCTCACTATGATTATGCTTTATAGAATGTATATACACATATCTCCTTTCACAACTATTTTTATGTTTTATGATTTCATAAATGCCATTTTTCATACGTTATATAAATTATGTATTTAAATATACATTATTATAACTATATATATATAAGCTTCATTCCATCACAATTAATAAAATAAAATCTTTTTCAATTAAGTCGTACACAGTCTGATTTCTCGTTTGATTAAGCTCTACTTCTAATTCCCAAAATAGAAATAAGTCAGATTTTGTATAAATTTATATATTATGTATTTTTAGATCTGTAATATTTGAGTTCATCAAATATATATTTATAAAAAAATAACAAGATTAATATAAAAAGTCAGATAAATCGATTGGATTAATATCTATTCTTACAAGATAGAATAATTCAGATCTTTCATTTATTAAAGGTTACAATGAGGTATATATACTCAAACCCAACATAGCGTATAAATTGTCCAAGGGTGATATTTTCAGGTGTTTGTATTGTTATTCAATACACGAGATAGTCTTGGCTATGGTATGTAAGGTTTACTATATAATAGAATTCAACAGTAAAAAACACCTCACATATTACAGTGATATATTAGTATCAGCATTGCTGTTGATATTGCTCTAGGGGACAAGGGTTCTATACTATATAATACAATCCTTTCAGATATGTTCTATTTTTAGATACTCTAAGCAGTTGCCATTTATGGCAATATACTTGTATGTGTGATGTGACTTTATACAGTCAAACGTTACAAGATATATAATACTTTTAAAAATAAAATATGCGCATATTTTGATAAACAAACATGACTTTCGTTTTGATGTTATATATTTTTATATTTATGTGTACATATATATATACTTACATTTTTTAAAAATTTAAAGCTACAGTATTTTACGAGCTTAAAAGAAAAAGAAAAATAATATGAAAAATAGTTACAAATTGTATTACAGTAGGAATTTAGTACAAAAATCTTTAAGCGCCAACCGTTTTTCCGTAGCCCCCACGATGTGATTTGTTAAAGATTCGATCACGTTTCCACCAACAAATATAGCCGATAATTGCAAGAATAAATAGAATAACAATAACAATAACTGCAATAAGCCATCCTGCCATTTTGCTTGAACGTGAAACAGCTGGCCTGGGCTGTGTGATGGACACATAAGGAGGATCAGCGGCATTTGAGCTAAGCTGATAGGCGACTAAACCTTGGAAAGGTGCATTATAGTCCAGAGCCACTTCGGTTTGATCATAGTCGTCACGAATGTCATAGAATTTATCCTCTTTATCTGGTCCGCCGATGATTGCACCATAAAGAACGTATTTTTCCGTAGGAGGTGATGAATTAATGTTACCAACATCGGTTCCACCAGAAGCACCAGCATGGTGAGGATTTAATGGTGAATTCATATGAATACCACAGACATATGGGGTCAGCCTAAATTAATGACGACTTATTATCAATATTACAATAGAACACATGCGATGTAGAAAAATTGGGAGGAAATCACAATATATTACTTACATATAGTTATTACCAAGCATGTATTCTATTTGACGTGTTGCAAACTCGGTGTAACTAACAGACTTTGAAGAATCCAGTTTGCTATAAAGTAAAGCCAAGAGAGATGTATCCTGTGCTGGAACAAGTGAATTTGCATTACTAAATCCATCGCACCATAAAAGTCCACCATTTGTAAAAGTACATGGTGAACCCTTTCCAGAGTCAATAATGGTATCCAATACGTTTTTAGCTGCTGTTGCATATTTGGTATTTGTGGGATCTAGTTCAGCTCCAAGTACAAAAACTGCATTGGTTTGGTCGCTCCAGTCCATAATACCCACTGGCTGAGTACCCAAGCTAAATTGATCAAAGTAGTTTGAGGCCATTATACGATAAGTCTCGTTACCGCTGGCTTTGTACATCCACAGGGCTGCAAGTGTCAACTGGCTGGTATAATTATTTGTGACATAGTATTCTGCAAGAACAGGTAGTGATTTTGTATATACCTGTCTAGGTTGTGCTGTATCTGCCAAATTGAAAAGTGACGCGGCATTATTAAGCAACATATCTGCATAGTTGGAGTCGTTTAGGTTGTTCCTAAATAGGTATGAGGCTGATGCCAAAGCGGCGGCTGAAATTGCTACCGCATCTGTGCCGATCGTAGTTCTATTCACTTGGTATGACGGACGGGGATTGGGGATGCTTGTATCGGGTCCTATTCATCATTTAAGAAGTTAAAGTTAATAAAACCAATATAAATATATAGATAACAGTGTTTTTTTTTTTTTTTACCCCAATAATTATTATCAAGATCACCATCGCCTACCTATTTAATTGTATATTAATTACAATATCCTTTTGAAATAAGAATTATACAAAAAAAAGAGTTCCGTGAGGCGCACTTACCTGTACATAGAATGTGTTTACATCAGGATGAGCTTGTATTAACCAATCTGTACCCCAACGAATCATATTTCTCAAATACTCTACTTGGTTAGACTTCGCATATCCGTCAAACCATGAGATTGCACCCCATGTTACAATATTCAAAGAGTACGACAATGGTAACGTAAACTTTAAGTAATCGCTTTTTTTAAAAAATAGAGCATTAGCTAAAAGGTCGCAAAACTGTATAAATAAATATTGCTCTTACCCAGCATCATAGTAGCCTCCTACTAAATTAACATTATTATCGCTTCCATCACTCAGAGCTGAGTCAGAGCGCCTAATATCAATAAAAGTAAAAAATAAAAAGTAAAAAAGCCCAAAACATTTAATATTTAATATTTATTTCGCCTTTCTCACTCGCCCTGTCATATAATTCATATTTATGACATTCTCTAGATATTTAATCATGTATTGAACATACCAAGATACTCTATTGTTGTCTGGTAACTTTCCACTTCTTTGAGCCTCGTAAAACCATAGCGATACATTCATCAAGCTAGAATAATGTACATTTCCTGTTACTCCAGAAGGTGTAGCGACAGGAACTGCTCCTGATGTTGTTGCACTTTGTGAAAAGACTAAAGGAATACCTGCAATACTAAATAGTATTGAACTTAAACGCATCGTTTTTTTTATAGCTTTAAAAGAAGAATAACAGAAACGAGAAGAAAAAATGAAATTGAAAATAGAAAGTAAAGAAATAAAATAAATATATACTTGTAAAAAGATTTACTGGCTTAAAATAGTAAAAAAATAGTTGACTCCTTTTGAAATACAAAAAAGGTATAAAAACTGAGTAATTACTGGGTATTGCACGGTTACAATAACTCTTGTTTTGTTTCTATCGGCCCTATAATGTAGGAAAAGCAAAAAGGTGATGCAATTTATCCACCAATAGATTGAGCACGACTTAATTTTTTTAACATTGATGAAACAAGCAAAAAGTAATCTATTTTTGAACTTTTTTTTTTCAAAGAATAATTATCACTTTTCAATCTTATATATAACGATGGTGGTCCATTGAAACCAAGATTTTCTTTTTTCTTGCTTGCTTGGTGTTTTACATTAGATAGTGCTATGCACAATGTTTCTGAATAATTTGCAGTGTAATACGATTTTGTCCTTTTTTTTTTTTAGTACTACTTAAATGGGATAATCGGTTTATTTATTTGTTGATCACTTTTTTGAAAAAGTTTGGACTTCCCACTCACGAGCTCCAAATGTGGCTCAGAGTATCACCTTACTTACCTTCGCAATTTTTTGGAAATCATTCTTATTTCTTTATATATCCATATATCTGGTTATATATTTATGTATAAAATCAACATGAAAAAAAATACTTTGACGATCATTATTAATTTTTAATGTTATAGTAAGAATAAAGTTTATTACGTCTACTTGCACCAGGTTATTTAATAATCCTCAGTTGAGGAAGAACGTAGGACAAAAAATAGAGGCCAGAATAAAAAAGAAAGGTAGTAGAAATAAAGATATGCTTAGCATTTAAATGCCTATTTGAAAGCATTGCTGTCAAAGCAAAGCTTTTTCATTCATTCTACGCTTTGTAATATCATCGATTTACCTGCGCCACATTGTTTATATATGTTTATACAATATTTATAGTCCAGATACATATATGGCTTCTTTTTTTTTTCTTTTAGAATACATCAGTAGTAAGGCTCGGAATAGAGATGCAATAAAAATTAAAAATCATGTTTTTAGCCCGATTCACTGTAACATTAACACTATTACACATTGTAATCTTATATACCAGTCGTATATAATAAAGTGAAATATCTTTATGTTTTGATAATAACATTGATCAAACGTGTAAATTTATAAATGCTGAAGTTGAATGTATTAATAGTTAATGCTTACGATTAATTAAATGTCGTATATAGTTCAGCCCGTCATATTATTAAAAAAAATTAAGGTTCTCAAAGCGGCTAATATCAAATTTGATAGATGAGTGTGTACCTTTTTTCTCTTGATTCCGTAAACTCAGGTATCATATATCATTTGTTTTTTCGGTAAACAGTGTTTACTACTATATATTATTTTATACTGTATGTTTGCCCCTATAGATAGCTACAATAGAGTAGTATAACCATCCATTAATCTATAAATATAATATGTATTAGTTTTTTTTCTCTGAAATACGAAATATCATGCTCATATTTGTTTGGTTAAAAAAAAATTAAGATAAAATTGAGTCAGTTACAATTTAAGTGAGTCAATTTCAATAGCGTAATACTGTCACTCAATATGGCTCAGTCGTCTTAAAGAAACGAATTGGCCATTATAGAATAGGTAAAATGGCCATGGAATGAGCGTTCAATGAAGAAAATAAAAAATATTCGCTAATCGGACGTCTCGTAAATTGTAAAAAATAGAAAATTTACTTTAACATTGGTAAAAAACAAACATGTATATCGATTCTGTTTAGCATATGTTTTAAGCTCTGGGGGAGACCAATTCTTATGTAATACTTTATTAAAATATGTACACTTGATGACAGCGTTTACTCTGTGCTTATTCTACCTCATACTTGGATTATTTAAAGTTTTTTTTTATACTTTTGACTAATCTAATATCTAAATTTACGAATAAAACCTATTTCTCCTTTCAAATGACATTTCTTCGAGTTCGATGTAGAGTAAAAGTATTTTTAGCATCACAGTATTACTGAGAAACCACCATATCTTCTTCGCAATATTAGTAGTTATGACTTTGATTTTTCTTCTTCTTTTAGTCTTTTTTAATTGATGTTATTTTATTTGGCATTTTGAAACTGAACAGCATGAATCATATGTCAAATCAATGCCTAATTTTAAACAACCAAGTTGATTAAACAATATAAAAAACATTTATATAAATTAATTATGGAGTAAAGACAGTGTCTACAACTATACCGGTACCTTTAGAAATATTTGAAACCCATATCAATCTTTATAATGATATGAATCCTCAAAGTCAATTGCAAGTAAACTTTCAGTTTAATAAGAAAAAAGAATAACTGACAACTATTCCTAAAATTGGTTTAGATGGTTCTAGGAAAACAAATCATTTCCACTCCCAAAGGCATTCAATATATCCTGTGGTATTTACCATATCATGGTTACTTGAACTGTTCTTCCCCGATCAAGTTACATTGTACACATTTTTATATATATACTTATAACTCAGCTTTACTATTCCCTTATTTATTTTATTATCGGACATACAGTCATTCCACTGCAAATCCAAACAACTCCCGAAGAAAATTCAAACATTTCCCGAAGATAA
>VCJA01003022.1:0-21477 GCA_024139275.1 Backusella macrospora
TTATTTATGAAATTTAGAGGGGTTTTTATATTTTTTGATTTTAAGTTACGACAAAACATCGTGTAACAATATACATTTACATTGAATATATTACATACACTACAAGAGATGTAAGGTTATAAGTGTGTAGGAGTATAAGCGGGTTTGAGAGTTCTAAGTTTACCTTTCCGAAGTAGTATAAAATTAAATTTCAAATAACAAAGAAAAGTATTTTGTAGATTACCTTATATATATTTGTTGCTTGTTATACTTAATTTGTTCTTATCGCAAGGTATTTTATAGATGTCTTATTTATATTGATAAAAAAGTAAAACTGAAATATAATTTAATATTTTTACCGCGCACGCCAGCAAAGGATAGTTTACCTGTTTATAACTTAGATATTATTTATAAATATTGGTGTCTACTCTCTGGATTTATTTTTATACAAAGCTAGGATGCCTCGTAAAATTCTATATAAACATACTATTATTTAAAAATCAAATGATTTATACAGCATTCGTTACATTAGAGTTTTAAGCAATTAAAAAAAAAATGACACTTTTGTATCAATACTGTAATACTATAAGAAAGTAATCGTTCAACTATTTAAAATGTACCAAGACTATAAGAACAAGACCAAAATTAAGCAAAAAAAAAAAATGACACTTTTGTATCAATACTGTAATACTATAAGAAAGTAATCGTTCAACTATCTAAAATGTACCAAGACTATAAGAACAAGACCAAAACTCAAGGGGTTATTTCTATACATAATCAATGGTTGATATTAATGTCAAATATTTTATTTATGTATTCGACAACGGTTCTTTTCTGTTACAATGTTTACTGTATAACAAGTAAAAAGCTGTGATTTGAAGTCCACTATATACTAAATATATATATATATATATATTCTTACTGTTTGCTATAAACATAGGCACTCTATAAACAAACAAATGGCTTAATGCATAAAGGCACAGGCATTATTAGTATTTCCAATATATAAACAAAGAAGTATGGTACATCACCTCTGTAAAGACCAGAGCTCATTTCTCAAATGATGTTGTCCAAAGGAGTTCTTTTTAAGGAGGATATTTATTGACTATATATTTCTGTTAACCGCGCTTTCTTAATTTTTTTCTCCTTCTTTCTCCAACTGTTTTCATTATTTATTTTACTGCTATAATAAATATTAATAGATGCAAGGGAAAAAACGCGATATTATTCATATGATACTCTTAGTTATTATACAGTGGCTCAGTATTTCTGTGATTATACTAAATGCTCTAGCATTAAACTCTGTTAAAGATAACAAAGTGGGACTGATTATTGACTCTGATTCAGGTCCACAAGAGTATTTACTTTTGATTATGGGAGCAACATCTCTTTTTGCTGCTTCTTTAATACTTTGTCTATATATTCAAGTTATATATCGATTTATTAATCGAAACATTTTTTCACCATCAAAAGTCACACTTGGGGCTGAGATAGTAATATCTATCATTATAATTGCTTTATGGACTTCATCAACAGTTATCATCGTGAACCACTTCAATGGTAATACATTATTCAGTATATTTATAATATTTAATATGTCATACTAAAAATATTTCTGTTCAAAGCATCTTCATCGTGCAAAATCAGTCATAGCGTTTCAGTAAAAATATCTAGTAAAACGTGTAACTTAGTAAATGCAATGGTCATAATAGGTAAGTCTAAAATAAAACTTTACTTTTTACTAAAGAAGAGGTTTATAATTACAAAGCTTATTTTACAACATTTATTAATTATATAAATCCTAAAATATATTTAATAGCTGCTATTACAATTGTACTATGGGTGGCTTCATTTGCTACTTCTCTTATTATATTGTACAAACTTTCTTGTTTAAAGTTTAATACACTATTTACCATCGAATCAAGCACAATTCATCCCTATCATAACCTAAAAGTAGAAGAGAATACGCCTACAATTAGTGTCACTAACAAAGATCCTATAGTCACTATACAGTCACTGGCTATATTAGATAAGACCAAATACGACTTGACTGAATTTGTTCAAATACAGAACATTGAAAAAATTGAGATGGCTGATGACCCAGCTCCACCAGCACCTACCGCAATAAAAAGCTGGGATTTTGACTTTCACTTTGAACCTATCACACTAGATCTAGTGCTACCGAATATCAACATTGTTGATAAGGATCGAGCATATCGATAAAACAGATCTTATATTTGCTACTATTATATATTTCTTTATTTAATCATTTTACTTCCATTATTGTTATTATTATAATTATTTTATGTGAACCACTTTTATATTTTCGATTACCATACGTGTACATTCATTTTAATTCCCAAAGAATATAATTTTTTTAAAAAAAAACGTAAATAAAAGAACATAGAATATGCTCTTGTTAGTAATTATCCCTTGCTATGATTTCTCTCCTGTTTATGACCTATACATGCTTTTGTTTTTTGCATAAATTTATGCCAATAGGAGAAAAGGAATATAAGGGTGCTCGTGTAACAATATTTTTAAAAAAAAATCCTGCGAATGATATATGAAAAGGTTTCTTTCTCAGGTGATTAAAACATCCTATCACTTATTCCGTTTCCAGGCAGTATACTGCCCGAGTTTTTGTTTAAAATTTGTATTTTATCTCAATATTATAACAAATAACAATCCCTCAAATAAAAGAGAGAAGCTTATGTTATATTTTAAAGTTTTGAATTTATTCATTTTCATTATAAGATCTCGAATACTCTTTCACTAAAAGTACTATTTTGTGAACATTCAAATACCGCTCTGACGGGCAAAGGGATAATAGTATTGAACTACGTAAATTTCCGATATTAAAATAAAATATACTTGATTCGTAAAGTAGATATACTTCATTACATCGCCCTCCGTTCTTTTTCGTTAAAAAAAAAGAGGAGAAAGAGTATAATAGTAATAGTAATAAAACTATTTAAATTAAAATATAGCTTCCTGTGTTAGCCATATGCTATGATAAAAAAAACTAGAAATGTAAAGATGTACAGATGTACAGATGTAAAGATGTAAAGATGTAAAGATGTAAAGATGTAAAGATTTATAGATTTAAATATGTTTGTTCTCTTTGCTATTTTCTAGTGATTCCTAAATTTAGATTAAGCTAATGACAGAACCTTTGGTCTCGGAGTTAGAATTTCAGTACAAGTTGAAGAGATATAACACAAGTCTGTATTTAACGTGGAGCCAAATAAAATGTGACTTGGTCTAATCAACAATTGCCAGGAATCTGATAGCCCAATTCGTATAATGAAGCATAATCAATTCATTGCACCTACTCACCACCTTTGCTTTCTTGCTCAATGAGATACGAAGTTAGCAATTACCTACGATACCTACAAAAGGAGGGTCTGGAAAAACTAAAACACAAGCATTGTTAAAAATAATAATATATTAATTTAAATATATAACAGATGTTTTCATTAGATTATAGAAATATTTATGCCACGAAAACGCGATGGGTATATACTGTGCCGTATATTAACCTTACATCGGCGTGTTTAAGCTTCTGGAGAAACTGGTGTCGTACCTGTGAACCTAATTTTTTTTTCCAAAAAAAAATAATATGAGAAAAAAATCATATGAATATGATTGATAAATCGGGATATGTTCCATTTGAAACAGTCACCTTTAATTAAGTATATAAAGAGAAGATATTTGTATGTTTTTTAAAAAAAAATTACCACTTTCCTTATATTAAAAGGCCCTGCTGCGATTTTACGTTCTTTCTCTTATTGTTTTCGCTTATATAGTTAAAGATACAGCATAATAATCAATTAGTATTTTATTTATAAAACTATATACATAATGTCTAAAGAGGTAGCTCTTCAAAAAAACCCAGTCTCATATCAAACTCTCTTGTTGGGTGCAGGTAAAGTTCATAATTTACATGTGAAAAAAAAAACAGACGTGTGAATTTCAAAAGTCTTGTATGAAAAATCTTAATCATCATATTTATTATTATTTCTGTGCCAGCTCTTAACTTGTTTGAAACTTCCACTCTTGGACAACCCTTTGAAGTGATGAAAACACAGATGGCAGCCAATAGAGGGCAGCCTATGCTAAAAGGACTACAAGCGATTTATAGTCGAGGAGGTATCTTTGGTTTTTATCAAGGTTTGATTCCGTGGGCATGGATTGAAGCAAGTACAAAGGGTGCAGTGCTATTGTTTACAGCAGCCGAGTTAGAGTACCGTGCCTCTGATGCAGGCGCCAGCCCTTTTTTGGTAAGTTAAAGATCTGCTATTATTAATATCTTTTATTCTGGATTTGTGTGCATGCTTATTTCAAAGATAGCTGAGATCAAACAGTGGGCTACAGAAACAATGATAATAAAATGATGATAATAATAATGGTTTCACAAGTCGTGCAACTAACCAATTTTTGTAACAAAAAAGGCTGGTATTATCGGAGGTATGGGTGGTGGTGTTGCTCAAGCCTACAGTACTATGGGGTTCTGTACATTTATGAAAACTGTAGAAGTTACTAGACAAAAATCAGGTAATTGGTTTTATTGGTATTGTACCTATATCGACCGAATATTTTTTTTAATTGAGTTATTTTAAAGCTGTCAAGGAATCTACATTCAAGATTGCCGCTGATATATATAAAAGAGAAGGTATTATCGGTATCAACAAGGGTGTAAATGCTGTTGCTCTCAGACAATTAACAAATTGGGCGAGCAGATTTGGTTTCGCTCGCTTGGCTGAGGAGTCTATTGTCAAAATGAGACATGGGGAACTGGGAAAGGCAGACGGTGTTGATAAAGCACTAGCTTCAGCTTTTGCAGGTGCCCTATCTTGCTGGAACCAGCCGCTTGAAGTTATCCGTGTAGAGATGCAAAGTCAAGTAAAAGGAGAGGGTCGACCAGAAAAGATGACTATCGTAAATGCAACCAAGTATATTTACCAAAATAGCGGACTGGTCGGTTTCTATAGAGGTGTTGTTCCTCGTATCGGTCTTGGTATTTGGCAGACATTAGTGATGGTGGCTTTAGGTAAATAAATGAGATATGTGGAGATCAAGAGACTTTTAATAGTTAAAATACAACCAAAAGTACTAATGCTATTTTATTCTATAATTAATTATAATTGTAGGCGATTACTTCCGTGCTCGTTTGAAGTAAACTGTGTACTTATAAAGCGGAAGAAGTCATAATACAAATATTTCCTATTACAACTGAAAGCAATAAAAAAAACCTTCATGCTTCTTTCTAAATAACTCACTTTATTTCATTTCATATAATATATTCTTTTTCTTACTCAATATACTGTAATAAACATAATTGAAATGGTCATTTTTTGCTTAAAAAAATAACTATACAAATGATAAACTTCCACTCACTTCGAAATGTGAATCATATTACGATTGCTTTTATGCACGAGCTGCGCCCAGTATTAATATTATATCGCTATACAAAAGAGTGTTTTCTTAGTTTACTAATTTATTTTGATCGAATGTCTCATACCTTTTTTGGTTTACAAATCAATTTATTCAACATTCATGATTGTAAGCAAATTCTTTTCTAATGTTTTTTATACAAACAGTCGATATGCAAAAGTATATTCTAATATTTGAAAAAAACATTGAATTATTTAAGGGTTGCTACATATAATATTTGACTATCAATCTTCAACGAAAATTCGACAAAGAACGAACAAATTAAAAGTATTCACTTATAATTTTATAATTTCAACGAAAACTCGCCCAAATTAAACGAAAGATCGCAGAAGCAAACGAATGTTCGAGCAACAACGAAGAATTTTAGCAGCGTCGACGAGATCTCACGAATATTCGTCTTACAACGAAAAATAATAAGCTTTTCTCGTATCTTCTTTTCCTGGTGCAATAGCTTTACTCAATTTGAAAAAAAAAAAATCGGTATCTATCTGTTTTTGGTCGTAAAAAAACATCAAAAATGGAAATGAACTAGAGGCTAATCTTCTTCGCTAATAATAAAACTATGACAAGTTCTCCATGGTGTCTTCTTCATCTCTCATATATGGAGCCGAGTTAATTATTTGTCTTCGTTATTTTCTATAAGCTAACCTTTGTCACTAAGTCGTATTCTACCCAAGCGTGTTACTTAAAAGAGTTTCTCGTTTCTACATTTTTTTTTAGTTTGTACTGTCTATATTGGAAGTTGTTAGTATATGTTTTCATATTATATTTATCATAACTTCAACTCGCTGACTTCTATTCTTGCCTAAATTATTAACCATTATCGTCCTATTCCAATCAGCTTTATATTCCTACTACATCTGTGCTTCCTGTTCTCTGGTTGCACTTTTTTCTTCAAGAAAATAAAATCTCGCGTTTTGTAACAATCATATATTTATGACCAGTTATCGCTGCGCTTCAATCACGTGGTGAATTCATAGTTTCTATCTTAATTTACTCTACTACTTCTCTTTATTTTTTCTGGCCTCCTTCTGTTTACTATTCCTCCCTGCTTTTTCTAAATAATTTTATTAATCTTTCTCATTAATTATTTTTTATTTCTCAATTTTCTGAAATAAATAGTATATATTCCACTCTAGAAAATGCGGCAGATTTTTAGCGGGATTTGAGACTATGGACCAATAGGCCTTCTCAATTTCAAGAAAATCTGCCGCAATCCTGCCACACTTCCTAGAGTGTTCATAATTTAATAGGTTGGAGGACTATCGGTGTTTGAGCTCAATAGTTTAGAAATCAAATGTCTAAAGTTGAGCAATTTTAAAGTCAATATTAGAATAGAAGAACTTCAACAATACGGCGATCAGCTCCCTAAACATTGGTTTGGAGAAACCAATGAAAGAATAAATCACCAGGCAGATACATTTTGTATATTAACATACTACAGTCAAATTAAGTCAAGTCGCGTTCCTTAATTATACAGAAAAGCAATAGTTCTTGTTCTTCTAGTCCTTTTTACAAAGGAAAAAACGGTCCAAAAAAAAGCAAAGTAATCACCATAGAATTATTTTTGTAGAAAATAAAATTCTCTTTTTATATTTATTAAGAATTTTATTTTTTAGTCAGTGTTTTTTTCTTTCACTATTTGTGTAGGTTATGCAATCTGCTATTCTTGTACCTCCTATTGACCATGAAGTAGATGTTCATGCACCTGAACCTGCAAAAGTATACTACATAACAGGTAGTAATGATGATAGTGTCGTTAATAGACTTCGCCCTCTTTCTGTAAGAATATGGAATGCTATTTTTGAGGATGTAAAATAAATTTAATAAAAAAAAAAACTTAGTTCTATTATTCCATAAAAGTAGGGACGCAACTCCACATCAAGCGCTTTAGATAGCCCTTTTACCCAAAGAAAAAGAAGGGCTTCCCATGGTTAAATAGGATCAGTGAACTCTCATTTTTATTGAATAGGGCCTAAAATCTGATAAAAACGCTTTTTTTTTCTTTATTGCGATAGATGAAAAAAAAACAAAGCACATAAATTTCTTCTGGATGTAAAAGAAACTCAGCGTATCTTGGTTGAACAAGAAGATACAGATGGTGATTTCCAAATCACTGTAAACGATCTTGGCCCAAAATCTCTTTCCGTTGGTAGTGCAGATTCAGGTGGTTACCGCAAGATTGAGATACGTGGCACCTACATGCTGTCAAGTTTGCTACAAGAACTGGCTCTTGCGGAAGACTATGGAAGAAAGCATATAGTTCTTGATGAATCTCGTTTAAAAAAAAATCATGTTGATAGATTATCACGTATGATTCGTCACAATTTTTAAAGGCAGAGATGCTTCCTGAAGTTATCACTCCGGAGTATGTGCAATCAATTAATGATCGCCCTGGTATTCTTGCTTTAAAATTAGAAACTGTTGTTAATGATAAAGGTGAAATTGGCTTCCGCGGTGTCCATTTTGTTGTTCCTAATAGTCGCTTTAATGATATGTATGGTTGGGATTCTTACTTTGAAGCTCTTGGTTTATTGATTCATTGATGGTCGTACATAACTTGCTCAAAGTATGGTAGATGATTTCGTATATGAAATCAAGCACTATGGAAATATTCTCAACGCAAACAGATCCTATTATTTGACTAGATCCCAGTCTCCTTTTTTAACAGATATGGCAAATCAAGTATTTTTAAAATTACCACAAGCTACTTCTGAAGACTATAAAACTTGGCTCCGATCTATACTACAAGCCGCCATTAAAGAATACCATACAGCGTGGATGGCAGAGCCACGACTGGATAAAGTTACTCAGTTGTCACCCTTACGACCGGATGGAAAGGGCATACCTCCCGAAACAGAAGCATCACACTTTGATAATGTCATCAAATCTTATTCTATTCTTTCAAACTGTTCTATCGAAGAGTATATGAAACGATACAGCTCTGGTGAAATGTTAGAGCCAGAGCTGCATACTTATTTTTTACATGATCGCGCTGTACGCGAATCGGGATATGACACAATCTAACGATACGAAGGACACTGTACTAACCTTGCAACAGCTGATTTAAATTCGCTTCTCTACAAATATGAAATGGATATTGCAGATTGTATCGATAATTACTTAGACGGTGAATTATTTGATTTTCATGGAGCTGCACAGGATTCTTCTATTTGGTATCAGCGGGAACGGAATAGAAAAAAAAACCATCGACAAATACTTATGGAATGAAGAAAAAGGACTTTACTATAACTATGAACTATGACACTGTGGATAAAAAGCAAACTACCTATTAAACTGTAACAAGTTTTTGGGCCATGTGGACTGGTTATGGTAGTAAAAATCAAGCTGAAACCATGACATCGAAGACCCTTAATAAGTTTGAAATTACTGGTGGCCTAGTTTCGGGTACAGTAGAGTCAAGGGGTATAATAAGTTTAGATAGACCCAATCGCCAGTGAGATTTTCCTTTTGGTTGAGCACCCCACCAGATTCTTGCTTGCAAAGCTTTCGAAAATTACGATATGGAGTTTATTTCACTTCGACTTGCATATCGTTGGCTATATATGTAATGCATTTACTTCAGATGTTATTATGTGTTTAATCAATCTAGTGATTTTTTTTTTAAAAAAAATATATATAATTACTAAACCATTTGTTGATTTTAATGGAGTTGTACCTGAGAAATATATTGTAGTAAGCTTGACGCGCAAGGTTTAAGTTGAACATGGTAATGCTGGCGTTGACTTCAAATATGCACCCCGTGAAGGTTTTGGTTGGATGAATGCTTCTTATCAAATTGGGTTGAAACTATTAACAAAGAAAATGAGACGTAACCTCGGTATCTGTACTAAACTTGACGTGTTATTCAAAAAAAAAAAATGACTTGTCTCATCAGTCTATTTCTGTGAAAGATGCAAAGGTACTCACTCACAATGGCCAAGCTACAGCAGCTATTACTGTAGTTCAGAAAAATTAAGTTTTAAGGTGCATCATGTTATATTGAAATATTGATCATAAAATATATTTCTTTGAAGCACCCCCAAGTTTATTGTAGTACTTTTCTTTTTGTTATCGTTTTTTAAGGTGCCCTTTCTTTCAAATATGTATTTTATAATTTAATCATATAATATAACCAGGTTGAATATTACAACCAAGAAAATAAAAAAAAATATGTATCCAAAAAATATTTTGTTAAATTTTCATATGAAAACCAGGTTTTGCTGATGTTCTTTAATAGAAAAAACTGGCGAATGTTTTTTTCAAAAAGAAATTCGAAAAACACTCAGTACTTTATTTCTCAGGTCTAATAAACAAATTGTTGGCATTCCTAGCATCAAGCATATTTATACTGATTGTTCTTCTGGGTTCTTATATTCCACAAACACGATGGAATATTTAATAACTATTCAAATATATAGTGAAATATCCAACGGTGAGATCTATTTTTTGTTCAATTTATCAGTTATTAAAAACTCTATAAACGCCTGACTGGTCGGAGGAATGATTCACTATGTTCAATGAAGATATTACCAAAAGTATTATAGTGTCAGTCTTTGTTGGTTGTTGTTATTTAAAATGGAATGGTGAACCTCCTTATAAAAAATCTTGATTTGTAGTGAGCACCACCGAAAGCGAATAAGCTTCGGTACCTATAGTAAAATATATAATCAAAGATATAAAAATAAAAGAGTGCAATGACTTAATATAGTCATGTTTATAAAATAGTAAAAAATAATAGATGTAATGATAATCGACTCTCTAAAGTAAAATAGTTAACTATAAAGTTTATGTGTAAATAATCGATGAGGTGACTGAGATTTTTATTGAGATTTTAATACAAGAGTATTTATACAATTTAAAGGGTAATACAAAATATAGAGCAACATAGATTCCGTGAAAAGGGAACAGGATGGGTAAATTATTCATATTGTTAGTAATAAAATATATATCAAAGAAATATAAGAAGATCATATGTGTTGTGTACATAAAGAAAAGAAGAACTATAAGATGTAAAGAACATCTAACTAAAATAAAAGTGATTATGATTTTTAATGTTATCCAGAAAAATTTAAAAGCTAAATATATTACTAGAGAGTACGCTTGAAACATCATCTAACTGAGACATTGATAGAAAGATATTATAGAATCTTGATAATAATAAAAGAATAACATAAAGTGTGATTTTAGCAGGACCAATCTATTCTTGGATCTCAAATTAGATATCAAAAGGCAGATGCATTGTGATTCAGGAATTTATAAAAGTTTCAAATTCACGCTGCAAATCAATCCATATCAGTATGCAAATAGACCATATTGACTACAACACATCAAATAATAACATAAAATCCCCCAATTTAGTTAGTAGAAAAGAAATTTTGAAAAGAAGAAGCTATGGTAATAAAAAAGCCCAAGATTACTTACCAGCCTTCCAAAGCAGATTATTTATGATATGATGCAGATAAATCCTGCTGGAAAACCATCGGATGGATTGGCCTTATGTTTTACGTAGTATATATGAGATAAAACAGTCGAAATAATATAAGCTACTGTCTCATACCATCTTTACGAGAATTAGTTAATCAATAGTAATACTAAGCTCGTTTAAGATCATAAAGGTTAATATCGGAAAATCGGCTTGTGATACTATGTATTAAATCAAGCAAAAAGAAGAGAAAAGGGAAAAAAGGGAAAAAGAAAGATAATAGAGATTGTCAATGTTTTTCATGTAAAATATTTCTTCACTATTTCTATAGATAATCCCTATATATTTGAGGGCGTTTTAAAGTTTATAGCGGAGTATTGATAACGAATTCACTTTGATGCAAGGCTGTTTTCTTTCATTTTTTAAAGAAATACTTCACTCTCATTTTTTTATTAGTATTAAAAAAGGCAACCCAAATCATTTTTTATTATCAACATAATGTCAAAGTTTATTGTTAAAAATATTATAATAAAAAAATAAAGACGAGATTCTTACAAAACAAATTGTAATCTAAAGATCAATAATTCTACTTTTTTATGTTTGCTATATTATAGATTAATAAGACACAACGTGTTTTCAAAAACCACAAAGCAGATATAATTTTTTGGACTAGCCAACAGTAATTAAACATTACCCAGCGTTTCACTTTTTACTTTTTTTTTTTTCAAAAAGCGCTAAAAGTTTTAATCAAGAGCAGTTGATAGTGCTTGCCTAAGAGCATCCCTAAATAAATTTGTAATTTCGCTCGTGGATTACATAGTCGTAAATTGAAGTTTTTGTAAATTACAGATTCGAATCGAATTGCAGATTCCATTTGGGACGCTCTAAGTATGTGGCTTTTAATTTTTACTACTCCCCTTCGACCCCCTCTTTAATTCTGAAATCCCTAATTTGTATAGGCCACGTTGATTTACGTTAAGATAGTTAATATGATGAAATTTACCTAAGAATCTAAGGCCTGCTTCTATTACAGCATAAGGTATATAATATGCTTATAATTTGCGAATCGTATGGCTATTTTTTATTATTTAAGGCTATGATGACTGACCTTAATTTATTTCAGTTTCTTGGAGTAAAGTTTCGTTAAATTAGACTAAGTTAGTCATAATCTTCATACTAGTAGACAAATAAGCAATACATTAAAAGAAAATGTTGTAAGAAAAATTATTGTATGAGTTATAACCATTCTCGTATATTTTTTTGAAGCTTCATAAAACTACAGGAAATGATAAAGCAAATTATATAAAAGTATTATATGTGAAAGTTTAATTATCATTCCTGAAGAAAATTTTGAGTTTTTCTCTTCTATATATATATTGATACCCATCGTAGAATATCATATAAAAGTTCTCGTTAACAGAGTTGATAAAACTAGCAAAAAGATGCGTCCTCTGTAGTCTTTTTGCCCAGTCAGTGTTCACAGATTATTTTTTTTGGCATATACAGAACTGGAAGTAAATTTTTAGTGGAACAATATACATTACAACTACCCTATAAAAAATTGAGATCTCACGCTCTTGATAAAGATTTAGGCACAAAATATTTCCGTTGTATAACAGATAGTTAAAAATATTTATCCAAAAGTATACAAAACTATAATTCATAGGATGCTCTGAATGACACAAAGCTCTTCCGTGAGAAGTTTACTAGGAGATTTATATTTCCCATAGAAAAAATCTGTTATCTTATACCATTGAACAATAGTTTTAGATCTTGTTTGCAAAACTGTAATTCTTTAAACGGTTAAGAATTCGCCATCACTTCTTATTTATTTATTTTATAGCGACAGTTTTTTTAAAATATATGAAAAGGTATTTTGTTTTATATTACATTATATAATTTATTAGCCCCATATTACATCCTTTACAAGCCTTCCTTAGGCCACATCCAACCATAAGAGTCTTCAATGTCACCGCTCTGGACACCACGATATTCGTTATAAAGTTTTTCGAAACCTTCACCAATATTAGTTTGTTTACCATCTCCAATCAAAACCTCCTTGTCACCCCGGACAATTTTTCTGACAGGCGTGATAATAGCAGCTGTGCCACATGCAGCAACCTCGTCGAATTTACCGTCTTCAACTTCTTGGAAGCTAATAGGTCTTTCTTCAACATCCCATCCTAATTTTTTTGCAGCATCTTCCAATGAAAGCCGGGTTACAGATCTCAAGACAGTAGCGGAGTTGGGAGTAACAAAAGTACGTTTGCCATTGGCATCTGTAATTAGGTTAAAGTATAAGTTTCTATTACATCATCAAATTTAAATTCAGATAAGCTTTACCTGGATGAGTGAGGGCAACGAAGTTAGATGTAGAGAACTCATCAATATGAGTGCCAGTTTTAGAGTCAAGATGGAGTGTAAGAGCATAACCAGCCTTCTTAGCCTTCATAATATGGGGGAAAGTGGGAGCATAGTTACCACCCAATTTGAATCCACCAGTACCTTTGGGTGCACCTGAACGCGACAAAATGAGTCATATGTTTCTTTTTCTTTTTCTTTTTCTTTTTCTTTTTCTTTTTCTTTTTCTTTTCCTTTTTCTTTAAAAAAAAATTTAAAAATAAACTTACTTCTGTCAAAGTCGTCAATAACGATGGCATCTACAGGCTTAACACCACCAGTGTAAAAAGTACCAACAGGCATACCAAAAACAAGGAAAGTGAACTCAGTGGCAGCACCCATACCAATATATGGACCAGTGCCGACCAAAAGTGGACGAAGGTAGAAAGCACCACCTGTCTCCTTAGGAGGGATGTATTCAAGGTTAGCTTCGACACAGCGACGGACACCTTCAACAAAAAGGTCTTCAGGAACTCCGGGCATAAAGGCAAATTCTGCACTGCGATACATTCTTTCAGCATTGACGTAAGGACGGAAAATACGAACACGACCTTCTGAGTCGCGGAAAGCTTTCATGCCTTCAAAACACTGAGTAGCACTTTAGTAAATAAAACTCGAAAAAATCACTCAAAAAGTAAATATTTACCTGTTGGCCGTAGTTAAGACCTGTGGCACAAATATGAACCTTCATCAAGGGATCTGTCTCGATGGTGCCCTCGTCCCAGCCATTCTCTTCAGTCCAAGTATACTTAACATAACCATTAACATCTCTGTATTGGAAACCCATGTTGGCCCAATCAAAGTCAGCACGAGGTGGAGTAATAGGCTTTGACATTTTTTTTTATTTATTTATATTTATAAGCGTAAAAATAATACAGAATAAAAAGTAAGAAAGAAGGAAAAAAGCAGTTTGATTTGGTTTTATAATTAAACTTGGTATTAAAAAAGGAGAATTAACCAATAGACATTCACATGACTCTTGTTCACTCATATTCGGTGTTTGTAATCATTAATAGCAATTATGTCTCCTCTTCGTCGGCAACCACGCCTTGATATATTTTAGCGATGATGCTTAAAGCTTCTAAGCGATTATTCATTTCTTTTTCGTTGCATGTACCATCATCAAGAGTGATATCACATACATCACGCAAGACACCTTCAATTTCTAGTTTTGATCCTCTCCAAATAGCTTCTAGACCCTATCAAAAAAATAATAAACACGTAGCAAGGAAAAACGAAAATATCATTAAAACCATTCAAATAGTTAAAATAAAAGTATCAGCACTATAAACTTACTTTTAATGCAGCAGCTTCTTCTAATTTTGCTTTTTCTTCTTCGGAAAGACCCTTTTCTTCAGCCTTTTGTAACTCACCAAAGGTAGATTGAAGATCATAAGCAGTTCGGATAGTACCAACCGTTTGTTTAAAAATATAGCTCTTTTCTCTAAGGCTGTGATACATTCCACCTAAGCCAAATGCATATCCACGACTAGAATATTGTCTGACTTTCATGCTGTAAGCATAGCCAATTGTATGAAGTAATTCTACACCATGGTTTTCCAATTTTAATTCCTCAGCTTCTTTTATAATAATATCCATAAACCTTTTATCAGACTTTGAATCATAAAGCTTGATTTTTTCGATTAATTTTTCAACAAGTGTTTTGATTCTCTTTTCTCTCACAGCGTTCTTTTCCTCCTCAGATTCCACCTTTTGAGCTTCCTTAGCTGCCTTTTCTTCCTCAGTTAAAGTAGAATCATCCTCTTCAGCTGTTTCTAATGCATCTCGCATTTCTCTACCAATTGAAATTTCACCAATAATATCCAAAAATCGTTCACCGCCAAATGACTGTTTAAAGAATTCTTCAGGGTCCACTATGAAGGATAGAAAATCAACCTCCAGTTCTTATTTCCCTTTTCTATAGATACTTACCAAAACCACCATCCGGTTTAACACCTGTTTCCTCACCCAACTCATTGTATCTCTTACGTAGCTTAGAATCAGATAGAATTTGATAGGCTTCAGATATTTTCTTAAACTAGATTAATGGTATTCAACATCAGCTTTCGTGCTTACCCATTCAATGAAATATCTTTTTCTAATCAAACCTTTTCCTCTGCAGTAGGATCATTTTGATTTTTATCCGGATGAAACTTTATAGCCATTTTACGATAAGCTTTCTTTACTTCGTTTTGGTCTGCTGTTGGTTTTATTCCAAGCAAATCGTAGTATTCAGTAGAGACAGGGTTATCGTCTAAGAAAGAAAGAGCATATATAATAAGAATTATGTCTTTTTTCTCTTTAATAACAATTAAAAAGTACCTGTCCCCCTCTTTCTGGATGTCTTTTGTTTAGTAGGATTTGGTTTTGATTCTGGCTCGACTTTCTTGTTAGGATCAGTTACTTCGTATGTGTCTACTTTTTCACAAGCGAAACATTTAACAGTGACTTTTTGTTTTACTGAGCAACCTGCAGGTAAAAACTCGATTGGCGTTATACAATTTTTACAAGATGTTTTAATGTAAGGTTCAGGTTTTCTCGATTCGAAAATCTGCGACATTCTTATTATTCAGTAGAAAGGTGGTAAAAAAAAAAAAGATTATTAAAGTTTTTTCTTTCTTTCTTGCGACCCCGGACAGGTGATTTTCTTGGTTTTTTCTTGGTTTAGGTTTCAGCCAATCAAGTATGAACAGATTGTCATTTTTGTACTCTAACTGTATATCTGCATCGTCGTGTTTTTCATAAATATCTGCAAATAAAGTAGCATAGTATACCGTCATAAATTAAGAGTATGTTATATATATACCTATAAAAATAGACTGCGGTTTATACTTAAGCAGAAATGTGAAAAACACAAAAAATATACAGTAAAGAATTTGTATCATTAAAAATTATGCGTCATTCGCATACATCCACTCTATCACTAGAATTCTACAATTATCGTCCCAATGAATTACTATACATACAGCCAATTATTTTTATCGTTATCTAATTAATATTTATTAGTACTATTCTCTAAAAAATGTAAAATATTGATACTAAACTATGATATCTTGAATATATATGACTGATTAGAATCAAAAGAGTATGCTCATTTCTAACTTCTCAACAAATGAATCGTCGTTTTTCCTAGCTATTTCTTAAGCATATATTTGGTGTATTCAGTGAAATAAAGATACGATCTTATTTTCTTTTTAATATATGGGACAACCCATCACAGACGTTCTTTAGTGGATTATGAACAGTTTATTCCTGCATAGTCTAAAAGTAAATTCATACTATTTGGCTAAGCTTCCTTCTCTGCTTTCTTTATTACATTTAATTTTTACAACTCAATATTGATGTTTAAACTCTATTTTTATCAACCAATTCTTTGCAGTACTCAAAACTACTGTTGTGTATGTAGGATTTAATTCCACGAAAAAAAACTGTCATTTGTTTGAAATGAGTTTTTAAAGATATCGTTTTATATACTCATCTATTATTTATAGCATACCTGGATCGGTTCTTCTTACTGAAAAACCTCATTTGAAGTCTCTGCACTCGAATATATCTACGGTACGCCTCTCTCCGTGATGAACATACTCAAAATATCATATTGACTATATTCAAGTTGTGATAGATATAAAACTATCTTCTTTTTTCACTTTTTACGTATATATATATACATATTTGAAGATCCGATGTAATCGTTCAATGTTTTGAAGGTGATTTGCACACTTTTATTTATTGTTGTTTGATTAAGAATAAGTATCTATTGAAAGAAGACGAGGGAAATATCTTGGTTATTTCTGACTAGATACGTAATTATCGATTCCAACTGCGAGTATCAAATATGTATTTTGTTTCAATTGATTTTTGGGTGGAACTCATGAACTGTCAGAATTTCATATTTCACTATGAATCCATTAAATCCAGAAAAAAGTTTTTTTTAAAGGTAAAACCAGTACGATCCGTAGTTATATCATTTCCTTCTTCTTATTTCTATAAAATTCATGTTTACCTCTGTTCAGACCTATTGTTCCTATTAGTAATATGTATGTGATTTAGTATACTATTCTCTCTTTTTCGAATATAGTTACAAAAAATAAAATAAAATAAAATAAAAGTACTAAAGATTTCCACGAAGAACAGCTTCATATTGACCTTTAAGAGAGGCTACAACGGGGTATTAAAAGTGGTATTATATTATTATTATTTTTTTAAAAAAAAAAACTGTTTTAAACCAAAGTGATTAATGTCACTTTATTTTGCTATCTCTTAAAGATATAAACCAGTATTACACTATAACGCTTAAGCAATGAAGTGTAGTTTGATCTTGCTGGCTGACTATCATTTGATTAGACCCCGGATCTTCTCTTTTGTTAACTTCTAAAACATTGGAAGGAACTTGATACTTTAATAAGTAAAATGTCTTGGATGTTACTAAACATCGTGTTTCAGAGATCAAAAGTTTAAATAAAATCAAATCATAATTGATCAGTAAATAATATAATGTATCTTATTTATTTATTTTTTTCTAAAAATGATTCTTGAAAATTGAGAAACCTTCGTGATTTTGTAAACCATTGGTATTGAACTAGCTTGCATTACATATAAATGAGTATAGATGTCAATTTATAATCAATATGTAATTTACTTTTCTCTTATTTTAATCGCCTAATACAAACAAAAGTGACAACAACAACAAAAGATCAGATAAAAGTAAACTTCTAACTGATCTTATGATTAAATACTAGTTTTTTCTTTTTTTTCTTTTTTCGATTTCTCCAGCTAAATACCAGAAACGTACGTTTTTTTTTTTATTCAAAATTAAACTTCCAAATACATAGACAGATAATCTACACAGTATTTTCAACACTGAAACATGATCAGATAATTTCAACTACATTTCTTCTATAAATAGTTAGTTTTTTAAAACGGTTGACTGTGATGTGCGCTATTGACATCCACTTGGCATAAATATGAATTTAATATAAATTCACGAACAGAATAACTATGTAAACCCATATATTTTCCTTTTTCTTTATTATTCAATATAACACTAAGCTACTTTTTTTTTTAAAAAAAAATAGAAACAAATGGAGTACAGCGAGAAGCCTGTAAAGAGAAGTAATTTCCAAAAAATCGGAAATTATTTCCGTTCTCCTGGTAGACAATTCACTGTTCAGTCTGCCGCACCTACCCAATTCATTAATGGGCAAAATGAAATTGAAGAGCTTACTATTGTTGGTGCCGAAATTTCTTCAAATGATTCCATCTATGACGAGTCTAATAGGAAGTCATGGGGTAGCAGGATGTTTGATTCTATCACAAACTTTGCCGGTTCACGTATTATGTTTCTATTGACGGTTGCTATTTTGACTGCCTGGGTTATTTGGGGTTGTGTTGCAGGTGCTCCTGATAACTGGCAAATTGTCATGCAAGATGCTGGTTCTATCCAGTGCTATATATCAGATACCCTTTTAATGCGTCAACAACAAAATCATAGTAACAGACTTCTTACCATTATTGCTCAATTGAGATCAAGAAATGCAACCGTTGATAGACTTATCAGACATTTTACTCAAAAAAATACAGCTGACTTCGATCCAATTGAACTCGATAAAATAAATAAACAAGTTATTCAAGACGATGTTGGTGATGCCGCCAAGTTACCTACAGAAAATTACTTTGATATAGCTTGTAATGGGTGTTCTGTGGCAGTCGGCTCTCTTTGGGCTCTTATTATTTACAGTGGTGGTGTTCTTGCGTGGGTTGCTGTTGGTCATTCACTTGGTTGGAGTGATGAATGGCAGCTTTACATTAATACTGGTGTTGCTGTAGACCTTACATTTACTTCAATGTTCTTACAAAATACTCGTCGTCGCCATATGGATTACCTTGAGAAGTGTCTCAAGGGTGTCAAGGAAGCAGATACTAAATTAGAAATTGCTTTACGTCTGAGCACTAACGATAGCAAACCTAACCCTGTTATTGGTATTCATCCTCACAAGGTTTCTCGTGGTGTTCGTATTATTGATTATTATGGTGATATTATTGGCACTGGTATTGGTGCTTTTATTTCGATTTGCGTCTTTGTTGCCTGGTTTTCAGTTGGTGGTCTGATGGAATGGAGTGATAATTGGTGGCTTATTATTGGTACCTACACTGGTCTTGTTGGTTTTGTAGATGGTTTTGTATTGCGTAATGTTTATTTCAGGCAGGATGATCTTTTGGATGAGCAATTTACAGTCATTGAAGATGCTGATGGTGCTATCTTTCAATATATTAACATAAATGATCCTTCTCAAGGTACTGCTCGCAAAATTTCTTTCAGTGAAAAATACAGTAACACTATGGGTGATATTTGTTCTCAGCCTCTCGCCGTTCTATTCTCCTTTGTTGTTGTTGTTGCTCTCATATGTATTGCCAGTGGAATGAAATGGACACCTACTGCTCAGCTTTTGTGTAATACACCTACAATGATTATTGAAGGTTTCCTTTTGATCGTCTTGCTTCACGCTCACAATATGTCTAATACCACACGTAGAATTCAAATGCACGATATCTTGCTTCGCAGATTAAAAATGCTTCAGTATATCTGTGCATTCCCAGATTATGATGTTGATACTCTCAACGAAAAGCAAGACTACAGTGATATTACCATGAATAAGAAGTAAATGTTACAGTTTACTTTTTTATTCTATCCCTCTCTCTCTCTCTCTCTCTCTTTCTTTCTTTTACTCTCATATTTTATTTCATCACTTTCTTTTCTTTTCAATTTTACATTAATATATAACTAGCACGTTTAGTATTCTGTTAAAATATTTGGATTTGTTCAATTCATTATCTAATATCAAATAAATAATACACATAAAAATAATAAAAGCCCGTTATATATATGGCTTATTGTTTAAACAAGATATCTTCACTGTATTTTTTTTTCTATATAATAGTGTATTTTAATAAGGTTGATTCCAGATAAGAATATAATAATGGATTCATTTAAAGATTTATATATATAGATCATGTCAACCATGTTTTTTTTTACGCTGAAGTCGTTCTTATATTGAAATGCATTGTCAAAATAAAAAGGTCTTACCTTTGTAATTTAGCTTGCAAGAACTTTTTTTTTTTGGAGAGAAAAGGGGATTGAGCATTCTACCAAAGTCTGACAATATTGTTGTAAACAACGTCCACCTAGCTCAATTCTAATACTTAACTCAGGCTAATCTGAAGTATCTAGCTATTAATTTAATATCCGTCACGAACACTAAAGAATAGAACATATATTTGAATAATATTAAAGATCAGATCATACGATATTATTTAACCAATGGATTTACCTGATAATAAGATAACCAAAGATCTCTCATCAATATAAAAAAAACTCACAATTTTAAATAAAGAAAAGATCAGTTTTGTCAAGTCTGTTTTCCTTTATTAATTTTTGATGATGAATCAAGGTTAAATGTAAACAAAAGTATTATGTATAAATTGACTAATAAGTGAATTCAAACTGAAGATATCTCTTCCTTCTCTTTATTAATAGGCTTTTATAAAAAGTAATAAAGAGTGTGTGGAAACATTATAGCTATTTTTCAATCTATTTTCAAGGAGTGAAGCTGTAATACAGGCCAGGATAACTTGAGTATATCAAGCGTATATCCAAGACAGAGTTTATCTTCTGTTTGTTGACATCTACATTATTATTATAATTGTATACTTTATTCGGAACTACACTATTGTGATTATACAAGTATGATGTGACCTGTTAATATCAAATATGATTGTAAAGACCGATATAGCTCGCATAAATCAATAAATATTCTGCACTGGAAGATACATTTGAAGATAGTGGCCTTATCTTGTATAATAACAATATATATATAATAGTATGTTAATGTTTGCTTATTTGCACTCATTATAAAACTATATACAATAAACATTACACCAGAATATTTAGATCTGCCGAAAACATATAAAATCCATTCTTCAGAAATAGAGTGCCAAAAAATTAAAGAAAAAATTATAGAAACTAAAGAAAAGTAAAGTGTACAAACAATTACAAGTTAATGAAGCACAACAAGGAGAGCTCCGCGTATATACCACCACGTATACAGAAGATTTAGAAACAGTGTATGAAGACTATGTGAAGGCTAGAGATACTAACAGGATTTTTTACTATTCAGAAAAAAAAAAAAGGAATGCGAAAAAAGAGAACAGAGAACAGA
>VCJA01003035.1:554-22066 GCA_024139275.1 Backusella macrospora
ATGAGGGAGATGATATATCAACAAAAGTATATGATGGCAATTGACTTATTGAAAAAAAAGTTTTTTTTAATGCTACACCAAAGTCAAAATAGCCAATGATTTCTGAGCCACAAAAAGCTTATACCGCTTTTTGTAACTGCTTTTTCATCGCCTTCCTCTTCTTCTTCTATTGGTTGTTGTAGTATTAATAACTTCATCGATAACGGTAGTATTAGTGTTTGCTACTGACTGCAATGGGACTAGTCGGTTACTAGTCAGAGTTTCACCAAATTTTTCTTCGAGTTTTCTTTATAATATTTGAAGTAATAGCTTCAATAAGATCACTGTTAATAACATTTTGATTTCCTCCATTTCTATATAGTTATTGGGTCTGTGTTGATAAATCTGAAATTCTGGAGTTGATATCAGGTACAACGTGTTGTATTTCCACCTCGGCAGGAGGTCTAGTGCTGTTAATAGCGCGGTTGAGTTCTTCAGCAAAGGAAATGAATTTTTCAGACCGAAATATTTCACGATTGAATATCTCATGGTTTGGTGCTACTTGCTTAATCAATACAGCATCTTGCAAAATGATGCTTCTCGACTCCACCAGAAGTTTTAAAAACCCCTCACCGCAAACTGTTTGACAAGATGTATCTACTTGCATTTTTTCCTGCCATTCTTCTACCAGCGGAATTTTTTTTTTGAAGAGACAAGGGTGGAGTAACAATTGCTCGAGGTAACCAGAAACAACTTTTTTCTCCTGGAAACCCTTTTATGACCCTGATGGCAGCTCTGGGAAGGCATGTGACCTAGTTATTCTTCATGCTTTCTGAATTCCATCGTCCTACTCTTCTAATATGGCCATGGGAAAGACCTACCATCTCGGTTTCTCGAGCTCCAGCTTGACGGCCCGAATGTGTCTTTGTACGATTTTTGACACCTACTTCAGCAAAAGTATCGTTGGTATGATTTAGCTGTGTGGTATAACAATGCCGGTCTATTTGTCTTTCTTCCACTTGTCAATTTGGTGCTAAACTAATTTTTGTTCATGATGAAATCTGGAAATGATTCACCTTGAATATGAAAACGATGGAAAAGATAGAACCCAACGGCTCCAAAAGCACATGTTTGTACATTCCTATGGCGTATTACACCACTATACAGCTTATGTTGTTCCTGGTTTGTTTTTCCACCAGTAATCATCATTACAAACACAGGGAAACGAGCCGAACCTTCATATTCAAATTCCAAAGAAAACATGTAATTGAAATTGGTATCTCTTAATGTTTCTCCTCTAAGCATTATCATATGATTTAAGAGGGATGACATTCTATCTTTCAGTCCATCTCCTATTTTTTCTCTTTTCTTAAAAAATAATCAGCAGCTTCTATTAATTGCTCTGGGGTGTATCCGTCTTGGATAGATTCAACTCCAGGATCAATGAAATTATCTGATCGGCGTACTCCAGAGCAGAGTCGCTTTAATGAGCTCTCATAATTTTTTGAGAGTTTCGCCTCAAGGATGCTTAAGAACCATTATTCCTTGATACTCTATTTTTTGTTTGTTGTAGAGATCAACAGGGGCTTTAGTGTGCATCTTTAATGTTTCGTGGCTATATCCGATGCGAACAATAGTAATTGTACCATCAGCATTTTTCACTGCTGACTGAATGCTCTTGTCGAAAAGCTCTTTCACATAGCGAGCAACCTTCATTTCTGACACAATGTCATTCTGGTAATGTTACTCTAAGCACCATTTCTATATAGAACTTCTTATTGTAGAGCACATATCCAAGCCTTCGCGTTTGTAGAAGTGCCTGAAGTGTTTTTATTTTTGCTCATATATATCTTGAATTTTTCTTCCTTGAGAATGTACTCGTGAATGGTATTGAGAGGTCTGATCCTTTCAACAACACTACGGGTTTTGCAAGCTAATGAAGCTTCAATTGCAGTGTTTTCCATATTATAACGAAGCTGTTGATCTATACTATTTTCCATGCGGCTAGATCCAGAACGATTATTCGACATGTTCCTTGAAAAAGTTATTTCAAAGTAGTAGAAAGAAGTAATAAGAATACAAAAAGTGTGTATTTTCAGTGACCGGACCAGTAAATGCTGTAAACCGGGTGTGACCCAGATTTTTTTTATTTGATAGTACCTACTATGCATTGAGTAAACGCAAAGGTGAAAGGGCAACAAATACATATTTTTTTAATAAGTCGTTTTTATTTTAAAAACAGTTCCATATAAAAAAAAAAGTACTGGAAATGCACTGGAATTACCATGAAATTGACATGGAATTGATAATTTTGCCGGAGAAATTTCCCATAGTGATGCTGAAACACCAAGGTGACAATAAGTTGTGCTACTACTCTTAAAAAAAGACTGGTTTTATATATTCACAGTTTCCACTCGTACTTGGTGTCCTTTTATCTCTTAAAAAGTTATATGTTAATTTTTATTTTTATTTTCAAAAAAAGTATCGCTTTGTGAAAACAAAATATATCCATTCAAGTAAATAATTAAGATGAGCACATCTGATCTTTAATTTATCATTAACTTTTTTTTTCAGGTAATATACTAACTAAATTTTTCAAGCTTAGTTTAGCTGCTACATTTTTTATTTGTTTATGATATTCATAGAAACAGTTCCTTTGTGTGGTAATACATAAGTTAACATCACATTCAGTACATTCTCATGTAAATCTATTATAAAATCTCTGCTTTAGAGACTTACAGTTTTGATATGGTCTCAAATTTTCACTTTGTATTGGCAGGTGCTCTAGTTCTTTGTTGTATCTATCGATACTGAAATCGCTGTTATTTTTTGAATGATATTTTGTTTTTTTGATTTGATTTGATGCTTTATCTTTAGCTGTTTCCTTTTATTTTATTTTTTCCATGTCAATTCACATTCTTTTCTCTCTCAGCCTTTTCTTTTATCGTCGCATAATCCTTCAGTTGGTTTACCAAATAAATCCAAAAAGCGCGATGACTTGCCAAAGGTCTGTTGGTTTTTGTAAAAATACATCTAATAATATATGCGTTAATAATATATATATTAACTAACCATAGAAAAAGCGGGAACCAGGTTCTTAGTGTTCGCATTTGAACAGAGTAGTTCTGCTGGTTTATTAGATGGAACACGGGTAGAGATGTAGAACATATTGTTGTCGTTTCTGTTGTAATGTTATAAATATAACTGTCGTTTTCTACAGGAAAATTAGTGTCTACAATAAAGTCGTTCTGGAAGTAGGTAAGAGCATCTTCATAGAAGGGCTAGTTCTGATAATGTTTCAATATCAAGGCTTTGCATATTTTATTTTTCCAAAATTAAAAAATAAGTGCTTAAAGTAAAAGTAGCTTTCTTATATGGATAATGAAGGTTTGAAAGATTTTTGATTTCTAAAAGTCATTCTAATTATGCTTCTTTTAAATACTGACTTATTCCAAGTTGACACTGTGAGAAGTAATCCAGGCCTGCATTTCCCTCTTATTCTTCGATTTTGTTGGTTTAGACTCAAATATACGCACCATCCATATGGATAATGCAACTACCATAAAGAACCAAAGCAATACACATATTCTCAAAAAAAATTTCGGGTATATCAGCATTAAAATTCTCATGGTAGTCTGAATTTTTATTTTTATTCTGGTTCACAGGCCATACACTGATATTTTCCCCAATCATGTTTACCTTGATTTCACGGCCAACTCTATGGATTATTTTTTGTCTTCCTCTCACGTCTCTTTTGTACTTTTTCTTACCTCAAGGCTTTTCTGTTTGACGATCTATGTTTCAATACGATTTATCAAAGTAGACTTCAGGATGTACTGGATGTACTTTGTTGTTTAAGTTTTGTAATTTATTATGGGTGTACAAATCTCTATAAGATACCTTGCGAAGGTCACCTTGAAGGATGTTCACAATAGCTACTCTCTCATACTTAAATTCTAAGCTATGGATATTTCGTAAAAGGGAAATAAAAGAAACTTGCGAATGGTGAGGGTCATATAGAGCTTTTTTATTTTTTTACTGTATCGATACTTCCTGTTTCGTTATTGTAATTAGCAACTTCTTCTACGGCAAAATTATACTCCGGACCAAGCCGTCCTTTTTTTACGGCCCATTGTTTTTTTTTCAGAAGTATCGCATCTGTCATTGTGCATTTTGATGACTTATTTTGAAGCATATACTGAAATAGCAGCTGCCTCTAATAACCTTTAACGTTAAGTAAGCCCTTCAAAAAAAAATTCCTTTAGTATATTTTTAAGAAGATGATTGTAAAATTTAGTCAAAATAGCGTATGTCTCGCCGTTGAAATTTCCTGTATTTTGTAATAATTGCTCAAAATGCATTTTAAACTAATTTGTTATTAATGAAATAAATGGATAAAAGAAAGATCAATAGTCTCCAGTTGAATGGTGTTTCAATTCATTTTTATTGAAAAATTAGCACATCACTAAAAAAAAAGGCCGATTTTAATAACAAAACCTTTTGAATATGGCTCTAATTGCAGACTCATTTTACCATTAAACTACTTTCAACTTATTCCTTTTTTTTTTTTATCTAGTCTACTCGCCTAGCCCGTCAAATATATGCAGATGCTTCTATTATGTACTATACAAGCTTCCTTTTGTTTCTTTTGTTTGGATTAAGTAAAGCCCTTCTGTTAATATCTTTTGGTCATACTTTCAATAGTAGCTTTACCCCGTGCTAGGTATGTATTTCTATATAATATTTAGAGGAATCTATACTTATTTTCGTCTAGTAGTTTACCTTCAACGACAAACCCATTCTTCACGAGCTTTAGTACATCTATAATGTAAGTGATGATCGATTTATAAGTTTGTAGCTCTCGATTATTTACTTTTACTTTTCATAGTTATTCTCATTTATTAATAGATGTATTCTTATGATAACACTTGTTAAAGACAGCGCGTATGTGATCTATAGTTTTTACTGTACTTATTTGCCGAAGAATGTTTCAAACGATTTCGAAAAATTAAGATCTCGAAAATTTATACCTAATCTTCAAACATCAACCTCTCGTTCACTTTTCGATACTTTTGCTTCTTATTTCAAAAAGAAGTAGTTTAATATATTTATTTTTATAATATATAAATATATAAAAAATCTAATACTTTGTTGGCCCTCCTTTAGAATCAATTGCTGCCTGGCACCTATTATGCATATTACAAACTAATAATTCGGCAAGGTCTTTGCTTATATTTTTCCACTCATCTTCTAAAACTCTCTTCAGATCTTCAACATTATTAATTCCATGTCTTCTTTTTCTGATGAGCAATTCTAGAGCGTACCAAATATTCTCTATGGGATTTAGATCAGGACTTTGTGAAGGCCAGTATGAAAACCCCTGGATTTGGTGAGTCTCTTTCCACCAGGTCGCACACCCACCTGTGTGGCATCTGGTACTGTCTTCTTGGAATATAAAATCCCTATCTTGTTCCTCATGAAGCTTCAAAAACCACAGGAAAAACTTCTGTGCCAGAATATTGATATAAACTTTTTGGATTATGGACTCATCTACGACCACAAAAGGACCAAAACTACCTGCCCAAAAACAGCTCCATATCATCACACCTCAATATTCAAATTTTCACACATGCACGCGATGTTTAACAAGGTACCTATCGCCGAGTTGTCTGATAACTCTAGCTCTTCTATCGTTACCCTTTACGCTATGGCGAGACTCATCGGACCAAACAACGCTTTTCCACTGATCCTCTGTCTAATTGACGTGTTCTTTGGCTTAACGCAACCTTTTCAGTCTGTTCAACTCGCTTATAATCGTTTTATGTGTTGCAAAAAAATAACCAAACCCCATTCTCTTCAAAGAACTGATAATTTTATCTCTACAGACATTAATGCCAACCAATGATAACTCACGTTTTAAGTCGTCATAGCATATAAGAGGGTTCTGACTTATTATTATCTTGAGATGGTTTTCAGCCCTCTCGTTTATTTTATACGGTGCTTCGGATTATTTTCTAGGCAAAAGAGATCCATATTCATTTATTCTATCTATTACACTTTTTACTGTATGTTTTGCCATACCAACAGATATTCCAATCTGCAATAATGACATGTTTGTCTTTTTACGTAACCAATAAACGCCCTAATAATGCTTTTCTGTGTACTCTTCATATGAATCATGGGCGCTAAATTTTGTGGTTTGATTTGGTATATTTTTTTCTATTAAAATATAAGATAAAGGGGAAAGAAAGAGCTTTTGTTGTTCATAGACCATGTAAATGTTATCGTATTTTTATGATCGTTTGAAACATTCTTCGGTGTGACTGTAGGCTCTGGTTCTAATAGCAAGGAGGTTAAGTCATTAAACTAGAATAAAATATAGGAAACATAAATAGCTGTTCTTCTATTTCTATAATCATATCATGCCAATAAAGTATTATTTTCATATTCACTTATTAACAATCATAACGTAATTAACATCGCTTATTCCGATTGTTTTGTTCTTTTCATGACCTGTGCTATCAAATAAAGTAAATGAAATAATTGCGAGGATCTTCTACCCTAAACCTAAACATAAACGCTGCAGCGACCAAATCCATTATATCGTCTATTTAGATGACTTGCTCAAATTTCCGTTTTAAACAATTCGGTAGCTGCTTTTTTTTCCTCGGTGTTTAATTTAATCTTCTATGTCATACTTCTGTGGTGAAGTTGGTATCACGAACCGTGACCTTATTTAAATTAGACATTAAGAATTATCAATAAACTTAGTCCCTTTTTATATAGTGAAGACTTTGGTCAATTGTTTCTATTTCTTTGAATTCGAGTGAACTGTTGCTATCAAATTGAGAATTAGAATATTTAAACTAATATTGAAGTTACCTTATTTCTTATTACTTTTATAACATAAAGCAGTCCTGTATTAAGGATTAAAATCCCAAACACAATATTACACTTCTAAACATCATTTTGATTTCAGCAGTAATATTGAGTTTCAATTGTTCCTACATTACTTTATTTTCGGTTGGTTTTCTATCTTTTCTTTTCAGTCGTCAAATTTATCCTCAGAAATGGAGAAAGGAGTATAATCCATCCCTTAAACTGGGAGTTCATGTACTAAGTGTATAATTTCATTTCATGAAATATATATATTTACTATTTTAATTATTATATAAAGTATAAAATTCTATTTTTTGTTGAAGTAAGTTAATATAGAAGAAGAACATTTATTACATATGAATTTCAATCAATTAATTTGTTGTACAAATATCACATGTAATTGTTGCCCATAAAAAAACATCAAATAAATTTATGTAGTATACCTTGTTCAAAGGAACACTGTATATACTAATAATATTAGTTATAATAATATTATATACAAACTACACAGCATAATAAAATTAATATATAAGTATTGCTTTCAATACATTACTTTATCATAGTTCGGCATACTTCTCAGAAACATACAATAAAAAAAAATTACTTTTTTATTATTTAGGGGAAAAAAAAAAGGGATGAAATCTCAATCATCATGTGAATATAGTTCAGGTCACCCATTTTATTGTGTGACTTTTCAACGCAATTTATAACTTTATTTATCTTCTCCCTATTTTTTATTTGCTTTCACTTCTACCATTTTTTTTTAAGAAAAAAATGTCGGCATTAGGAGAGTCGTTGCCAACTACATATCATGAGAACTTTTTAGAAGTATCTGCCCAAATAATATCCAAGCTTCTTACAGACGAAGAAACGGATACTATCCTATCAAAAATACGGTCTTTTCACGACAAGGTTAAAATTGTTAGCAGGTATATATTTTAAAAGACAGAATTGCAACCGTGATTTATTGAAGGTCTTTATTTTTTTTAATGATATCTTTGGATATATAGTCAAAATTTACTAAGACTGAGTTCGGACCCAAAATTACCAGGAAATGATAGATCTACTTTATGTCAACACGGTAAAAAAACGTGTACACAAAACTGTACTCGTGGCTTTTTGAAAACGTTTATTGTCGCATTTTCTGTTAAATACTGTATTGGAGTACTACCTTCATTATTATCAGGAAAAATAACAAAAAAGTAGGATTAAAATAAGCCTTACGTAAAGATATATATTAATAACCTATGTTACATTTAATTTTAGACCTGGTATTCTGAAACAAATGGCAGGAAAGTAAGTTTTGTGTTTGTTATTACTATTGTCGAAGTCAGCGACTAACGATAAACATATAGAGACACACTGTTTTTCTCCCTTTTTCTCAGTACGTTTATAAGTGGATATAAGGGTATATTATGTGCTATGAGACGCTTTAGAAAAACCACGAGCAAAGAGTCGGATAGATTGAATTCATTTGTTGCGGGGAGTTTAGCAGGACTTGCACTTGCATTAGATAGAGATAAAAGTAGACGACGATCAATTATGCTTTATTTGTTAACTAGAGCACTTCAATTTAATGGAGCTTGGATAATGAAAAAGTGGGAGATTCGTAGAAGACAACATCATCCTGGACAAGTAAAATGGGATGACCGTCTGGCCTGGTTTCTTCGACAATTCTCTGGAGCAGGAATGATGATGATTGTGAGCTCTCAAGTCATCTATGCCCTCCTATTTTGTACAGACACACTGCCTAAATCGTATTTTTCGTTTTTATTAATTCAGTCAAGCTTTAAAAGCAAGTTTGGTCAAATGGCACCCGATATCGCAAGGCTCATTGGTACCAGTGTAAATAACATAGAAGAAGGTACTCTTTCCAATAGAATACCTGGTGGTATCACCAGTCGTGAATTTATTTCAAACTTTGTCAGTGAAAGTGCTTCGAAACTTATTCCACCAAATTTGAAGCATGATTTTACTATCTGCGCCATTCAGCATCCAACTACAGAAAGTTGTATTTATGATAAAATGTTTACCTTTAAAGAACAATTTCGCCGATCCCTAGGTCTTTATATCCCCTTGAATTTGGTAGTACAAAATATATTTCAAACCACTTATAATACTCATACCTTATTTTCTTGTTAGGTTATGCTTTTTGCATTTAGATTACAAAAATGGAGAAAAGAGTAAGATTTTACTTGAGTGAATCCTAAAGACTGTATAAGAGACATATATTAATTTTTGGTTTTTAGCCCTACATATGTATCCGTTCAATTTCTTAAATCATGCCTACGATCTACTCTATTTTTGACTACATATGTAGTTTTAGGTATTACAGTTCCTTGCTGGTTACGGCATTGGGTTGGCAGAGATCCTCGTTGGATTTATTTTTTAAACGGGTGTATTTCCGGCGCTGCAGTTTTGATTGAAGTTCCTGGACGCCAATTAGGTAATCTGAAAATAGATTTATATAACATTATTATAAAAAACACAACATTTATTTTTTAAATCGTCAGAACTCGCGTTATATGTATTTCCTAGAGCATTGGAATCTTGGTGGAAGCTCTTTTCCAGGAAAAGATATGTTAGAAATGTGCCTCACAGCGATATTCTTTTATTTATGATATCAATGGGTAGCTTGATGACACTATATCAGAATGAAAAAGACACTATTAATTCACATTACTTAAGTATTATGACACGTTTCTTTGGACAAAACTAAATTTCAAATTAATAATTGGATAAGCTCATTATTGAATTGTATATTAGATTTTTGAAGTAATTTATTGTAATACTATGCCTTATAACTAGAAGCTATTCGTCTTTGTTATGATTTTTTAAGCTAAAAAATGAAAATAAATAAAAAACGAATAAACGCCCAATTATTCTCTGGTTATACCATCGAGAAAACTTAGGCAAGCTTTATTATTCCAAAGAATCACCATTTTCTTTTTTTTTATTTTTTTATCTTTTTTAATTAAATATATAGATATATATGTTGCCATTAATTAAAGAGTACTTTATTGCCACATAAAAAACATTACAGTTTTCAGAGTTAGTGCGGCTTAAAACCTATATATATATTACATTTAAAATGGTATATTAAATATTATATCAATTATGATTTATTTTAAGATAAATTCGATATTACTGGCTTTTTAACAAGGGGAATGATTTTATGTGTATGTTCAAATTGGCTCTGATCCTAACTTATCTCGTAAACATTTACGCCTACTAAGTACGAAAATTAATTCGAAAAAATAGATTTTTTTAGTCATCATCAAGGTTTCGTGAAAAATTGAAATACACAGTGATGCTGTCAGCAAATTAATGTTTGGAGAGCAATTCATCTGATTTATTACATTGGCTGAATATCATATAACTAAAAAATAAATATTAGTTGTGACTCATCAAATATTTGTTCCATTTATTGAAGAAGACTACTATCTAAAGAGAAAAGGATATCGTGCAAGCCAATTATTTTTTTCGGATGTGAGTCACGTGTGCTGGCATCAAGATCAGTTTTTTTTACTCATGTGAAAATTTGTAGGGATTAAAGAATAATCTCAGGGCATAAGAAACAAAAGTACCTCTCTTTCTCTTTTTATCACTTCTTTTTTTTTTTAACTCCCCACTCTTTATTAAATATGTTGAGAGCAACTTTCAACCGTCGTCTTGCTGCGATATTGCCCCGTATAACTAGTGTAGCTACTAGAGCAAGAGTTACTTTACCTTCTCAAGCTATTCGCTTGACAGCTGCTCGTGCTTTATCTAATACTGCAAGTCGCGCAATTTGGATTCCTGATAGAAATTCTTTGCCTGAGGACGATCCCCGCAAAGCTGAACAGTTTGAAGATGAAACTGATGTTGTGATCGTGGGTGGTGGACCTGCTGGCTTGTCTGCAGCCATTCGTTTCAAACAATTAGCTAATGAGCAAGGAAAAGAATGTCGTGTTATGGTTATTGAAAAGGCAGGTGAAGTAGGTGCCCACACTTTGAGTGGTGCTGTTCTCGAACCAAGAGCTTTGAATGAGTTAATTCCTGACTGGAAAGAAAAAGGCGCTCCTTTAAATACACCCGTCACTAAAGATTCAATGCGTTTTTTGACTAGTTCACTCTCCATTCCTTTACCTCACCCTCCTCAGATGAACAACAAAGGAAATTATATTGTATCCCTTAATAATTTTGTAAAATGGTTAGGTGAGCAAGCTGAAGAACTTGGTGTTGAAATTTACCCTGGTTTTGCTGCGAGTGAAGTCAATTATAATGAAGATGGTAGTGTACGCGGTGTTAATTTGAATGACGTTGGCTTGGATAAAAACTTTGAGCCAAAGGTAAAAAAAGAAAAAAAAAGAGAATTTCCCACGATAAAATCAAGCATTACTCATTTTCAATCTATTAATTCAAACTTTATTTGACTATAGGATACCTATGAAAGAGGTATGGCTGTAAAGGCCAAAGTAACTCTCTTTGCCGAAGGTTGTCACGGTTCTCTTACAAAGACATTGGCAAATAATTTTGATTTGAGACAGGACAGTGAGCCTCAAAAATATGGTATTGGTCTTAAAGAAGTATGGGAAATCAAGCCAGAAAACCATCAAAACGGTTTGGTTACACATTCTGTTGGATGGCCTGCAGATATCCATACTTATTGTGGTAGTTTTATGTATCATTTTGAAGAAGACCGTCACCTCGTTGCCATTGGTTTGGTCGTCGGCTTGGATTACCAGAATCCTTATCTCTCTCCTTACAAAACATTCCAGCAATTCAAACATCACCCATCTATCAAGAAGGTATTAGAAGGAGGTAAATGTATATCATATGGTGCTAGAGCCTTGAATGAAGGTGGTTATCAATCTATTCCCAAACTTGTTTTCCCTGGTGGTGCTCTTATTGGCTGTACTGCAGGTTTCTTAAACGTACCAAAAATTAAAGGTACACACACAGCTATGAAATCAGGTATGCTTGCTGCTGAATCTGCCTATGAACGTATCTTTGGTACAGATGAAGAAACAGATGGTCCTATTTTACTCGACAACTATGAGCAGAACATTAAAGACTCTTGGGTATATAAGGAGCTCTATGAAGTCCGTAATATCCATCCTTCTTTCCATACCTCTCTTGGCCTCTGGGGTGGTTTAGCTTACTCTGGTCTCGATACTTTATTCTTGAAGGGTCGTACTCCTTGGACCTTCAAACACGGCAAGGCTGATTGGGAATGTATGAAAACCGCTGCGTAAGTATTTAAAATTTAGCATAACCATGTTTTTTCTCACGGTTTCTTTTCTTTTTGGTTAATAGTGAGTCTAAACCCATTGACTACCCCAAGCCTGATGGTGTAATCTCATTTGATTTATTAACTAATGTTTCCAGAACTGGTACAAACCATGCTGAAAACCAACCTATTCATTTACGTATCCGTGATAAGGATGTTCCTGTGGAGAGAAATTTGGGCATTTATGATGGTCCTGAGAACAGATTCTGTCCTGGTGAGTTGTAAAAAAAAAAATAGACCAAAAAATGCATGACATGTTTATTTATTTTTCTTTTTATAGCTGGTGTTTATGAATATGTCGAGGATGAAGCTAATCCTGGAGAAAAGCGTCTTCAAATCAATTCACAAAACTGTATCCATTGTAAGACATGTGATATTAAGGATCCATCACAGAATATTGATTGGACAGTACCTGAGGGAGGTGGAGGACCCCAATATGTCTGGACATAAAAGCATTATATAATAAACTAAAATCATATGAACAAGAATAAAGAAAAATATTCCCACAAAGCGGATTTAGAATGTGGTTATAATTAAAATTAGTATTGCCTCTTCCTCCTCTTAGCCAATAGAATAAGAGAATGATTTCGCCATCTTCTTGCTACTTGAGTGGATAGCAGATAGTTGAAAAGAATGGTAAAAAGAGAAAGAAGAGGAAAAGGAGCTCTTCTCTCTTCTCTCTTCTTTTTATTTTTTATTTCTTTTTTCTTTACTACTTTTTATATAAAACATATATTTTTTTATAGATATATTTATTTATACTGGTTTATTTATGATGAATTTTTGATACGGTTTCCTCCGATGGAATAAAAAGTACAAACACCACTACTCCTAGCTTTGCCTGTGTTTTCTTCAAATGTCTTGCAGACCTGATAAGGCGGTGTATATAAATGAAGAGAGACCGCACCTCTCTCTGAACTAGGATTAGTCATACGATGCAAACCAATTTTATCTATTAAGGCAAAGCGTTAATAACAAGTTCTTATTGGACCATATGTCTGACTCAACGGTGAGAGTAGAATACATACCATGAGCATATGTTACTTCATTCGGGTGATACATGGTGTCTTTTTTAATATCCAATGGTCTTCCCTGAAATACATCGCTAGGAATAGTTTCTGATACATTTTCGGTGATATCCACTTCAGATTCACCAACGGTTATATCATCGTTATCAGCTGACCGTGGCCATTCGAATAGAGTTTCCTGTAGCACCCCGTCTAATATTTTCATAACACAATGAGAACCTGCATGGTTATGGATGGGGCTATTCGTTTATGTAAGTAATTTAAAATTTATAAATAAAATATAACAGTCATACCTGTGTTGACCTTTACTCCATGCTAAAATCATAAGGTTAAACTAAACAAGAATGAACAGACGTTAGTGACGATTTCTGAAAACAATACTTTTTTCCCACCTTCCCATTTCCGTCGTCAATGAGATTGCGAGTATATGCTCTGGAATGATCGAACAAAGTATATTTGCCCCAATCTTTTGCATTTGAGCTATACCTTCCCATCAATTGGATAATTTGATTGGCATCAATTTTTTCAGAGTCAAGACCTTCATCACCCAACACAGTATGAATGGATTGAATCAAATCAGACAGCGTAAAGTCATTATAGGATGTTACTTCGTGGTTATCATTTATGGCTTCAGTAATAACCAAATCAATAGGTACTTGTGGAGGAGCCATTTTGTTTAAAATTAAAGATAAAAGAAAAAAATGAAGGAGAAAGAGGAAAAGGAATGAATTTATAGGCCAACCTTTGTCTGAGTGTCTTAAAACATAGAAGTATTTTATCAATCCTGTTCCACCACTTTTTAGGTTTTCCATTTATATTAAAGCTAGGATAAATGGATTGGATTATTGATGATTGGATTAGGAGATGCCTATCAGCAGCAACGATGGAGATAATTGCAAAAATAACTGGACTCGTGGGAAAAAAAACAACTATACACCAGATGAATTGAAGAATCAAAAACCAAACCCTGCAATGTTTTCACAGACATTTGTATACATCGTACTAGTTAAACATCAAAATACACTTGTTAGAGTGATTTAAATATCTAGTTTGCAGCAATTGATCTATTAAACAACCTTCTGCGATAGCTTGTTTTAACCATATTCCAGTATTTTATACGCATTCTATACATATTCCCAAAAATGTTTTAATGAAAGAATACCCTTCGTTACGACGTACAAGTGGAGAAAGTTTTGTAATTATGGTAAATATGATCCAAGTCCGGTGACGATTCAGCTGCTGACCTTGATGCAGAGTAGAGTTATTTGCATGATGCTTTTTAAGGTTGTAAATAATGATGTCTTGCGGAGAAAAGTAAGTAGTAAATTTCAAATATGGTATATGGAGTGACTTGTTCAGCAGCGTTAAGTTTCTATCAATACACTATAATATATTTTCAGTCACTAAACAGACAAACACAAACAAGAAAAACGATATTCAGTAACGCAGTGTATGTACAACATTTCAAACTGAAGTAGTTTTATTCAACAGTAAGTGGTATATGTCCTATATATTTGATAAGTGCGAGAAAGAAAGAAAAGGTTTTTTGTACGTTATTACAATTAATATTAGTATAGAAGTTGTATACAATTTACTTATTATATTTTAAAACTTTAATATTAAAGTACTAGCTACATTTTATAATAAAGAATTGTTATTAAAATACTTAAAACACTGTATATATGTAGTACACATTATACTAATCATAGTCAAATTAGCTACAGCAAGTTCTTTTCGCCAATTTGGTCTATATTCTCACCATATTTTCACCATACTTTTATCATATCAATATCACCAAAGTTGAATTCTTTATATACTACTATTGAGACCTATACAGACCTACCGCAGGCTAGCTCGCAATGTTTAAAATAACACAAACTGAGTATAAGTTCATTTGACATCGAAGTCAATTAGTAAATGTAATTTTTATTATTATTAATTTATTGTAATTTATCCAAATAAATAAATTGGTCACAACTTTGAAAATGAACTTATGTACTCAAATATACAAGTATCATCAAACGCTTTGTTGGCGACGTTGGCGGCGTTGTTCTCGATAGGTTCTCCTGCGAAACTCGATTTGATCCATATCAATGTCTAAGAATAAGTTATCTGGTGAAAACACATACTACCCATACACAAAGGTGTTATTAAATATATCGTGGTTATCTTTTCTAACAGCAACCTACATTTATAAATCGATGACAATCAATAAGTCTTCTGGGCATATTCTGGAGTATTTGAAATATTTCAATAGGATCTTGCAGCATCCATATTCTTTCTTCGTTTATCTTGATCAATGAAAGCGCAACTCGGAGCAATATGTGATAGCCTTCACTAAAAATATAGAGAGCGTTTTTAATTATCATTTTGTAACAAAGGCGAGTTTTAAAATATTATGTATATCTTACATGAAAAAGCAATCCCAAATTCGTAGAACTGTCTACGCAATAGTAAGTAACATTGTTAAATTACCTATAGTTTGAAATATAATATTTAATATATGCTCACTTCGACCGGCAAAATATTAATAAATAAAGTTAAGAACCAATGACATGTCACAAGAGTAATAGGAGGCAAACCGTCAGTTCGTTCGCTTTCCCAAAAGCATTTACCACCGGTCATCTTGTTCCAAATACCAGGCATTTTTTCGTAAACAAACATCATTAATACAGCTTGATCTACATTAGCGCCCTCCATGGTAACATCATACATGTTTTCAGGAAAATACTCGTGCACTGTAGTTACAAGCATCCAGAATGCCTCTTCTTCATTTTCCACAAATAGCAGAAACAACCCCGCTAAGTAATTAAGAGATTGACAGTAGCCAATGTGAGGAGAATGAATGCTAAAAGCAAGTAATATTCGTCGGAGCGATTGTAGTTTAGAATTTGTCTCAGGCATCATCAAAAGAGATCCATTTAATTGACGAACAGTGCATGAAAATTCAGAATTATCTGGGAAAGTACGGTGAAGATCTTTTCAAGGTAAAATATAGCTATAAGTATAAATTATCTAGATATTTCACTCGAACTCACCTCTCTGAATGATTTCTGCATATTCATTTTGATCCCCCATACTATACGCAGTATTTACAAGTGATTCGTACAGCTCAGGGTTTGCTTCCATTTTTGCTTTTGTGCCACTATAGTATAACCATACCTGTATTTAAATCAAAAAGTAGAATTCACGTAAACAAACTTATAGTAGTATATATATATAATGATACCAAATAACCACACTTACAGACCCTCTTAAGTTATTGGGTATTCCTTTGCGGGCACATTTTTTCACTTGAATGCGTTAAAAAAATACATTCAGATAAATTAATATATATTTACTTGTCCAGTTTATCGACTTACATTCTAGATTCAAAGGTGGCCATTGATTTTTGTGATTTAAAAGTAATTTTTCCCAATCTTGATGCTGTTTATTAACTATAGGCCTATAATATTTATCAAATTGATGTAAATGCTGAATTTTAATCCATTGCGTTGGCCTTTTGAAACCGTGTAAATCTCTATAATTAAAAAAAAATTGATACCAAATAGGGTAATAGTTAATAAATGTTCATAAAAAAAAGGGGAGAGTAAAAAAGGGAGGGGTAAAAATCAAGAACTTAAAGGTACCTTTCTGAAAATGTACCAGTTGACATATTATCATTATCATCTCTATCCATAAAAAAATAGTTGGTATTTATCTGCCCTTCATTAATATCGTCCAATCTCCAAGGTGTACTATTTATATCTACTTTAGCAAATATGTTTTTATCTGATCTGGTACATGATGTGTTAAGATCTATTACAGGCAATGTCATTACAGCACAGGATGATGTAGATGGTGTAGGTGCTTGATAATCATCTGTTTTGTCACTTATACTACTTATGTTACTACTCAGTGTGATATCCGAATTAGAACGACTTAAATCATTCAACGACGAAAAATCGTATGGAGAATAAGGGATATCTTCGTAAAAACGTACATCAAAGGCTGAAGCAATTCTCTTTTCATGTATTTTTAATTTCATAGGTGAACTGCTAGAAATAGTAGGTTTTATATAATCATTTGCTGGTTCTGTTGTATTTTTTATATTACTTCTTTGATTATTAGAAACCTTTCGTCTAAATATACTATTTGCTGAAACGGAAAGGTATTTGAAAGCTTGAGTAAATCCTTTAGGTTGTTCTTTTGTATGATGTGCCATTATTAGAAAGACGTCTATCTTTTAGATTTATAGATTTATAATAAAGAAAGAAAGAAAGAATAAAAGTCGAATAATTATAAAGAAAAGGGAAAAGAAAAGAAAGGAAAAGAAAATGACTTTCCGCATGGAATGAGATATGATGTTTTATTTAACATGAATGAATCACATCCACACTTGACCAACAAGGGGTAAAAATATCATGTCCCAGGGGATGTAATACAATGCTGTCAATATTCTTCATTATTAAAATCATCTAAAGGCTCCCTATTTCTTTCTTTCCTCTCTCTCTCTCTCTCTTTTTTTTAAAAAAAAATTACACTGTATTTTTCAAATTAATGAGAAAAATTTTCAAATTAGTGAGAAAAACTGTAGGAGGATATAATTGGACAAGAAGGGGCTAATCCTATGATACTCCTAAGCGAGTAAAAAATAAGTACTTTTATATGCTCTTCTGGATCCACATTACAAAGTTTAATCGCCATGTTTGAATACAACCATTCACTTGAGTTAATCATGTCTATTGCTAGATATAAAAACTGTACATAAGTTTAAAAACATAAATGAACAAATATATGATTCAAAACTAATAACAAACGTCACCGTTTAAGAACTTGGTTTGTAAATGTCTATACATGATTAGAAGGATCTATTTAAAAACTTTCGACTATTATTGTTGTACATCATAATGCCATATTTGTTACTATTTCTTTTTCATTTAATTTTTTTTTTCTAAGAGCTATTATTTTGATAATGCTATAATATTGCATAGTATAATGCTTTAAGTTAAGATCATATCTGGATAAGCTTGTTAAATTTTAATATAAAGATTTTTTAAAATACATGCGACATATAAAATACTTTGCGACAAATACTGGTATATACTTTGTATAATATTTTCCATGGCATCTTCTCCATCTCTCATATATAGAGCCAAGTTAATTATTTGTCTTTAGTTATTTTCTATAAGCTAACCTTTGTTACCAAGTCGTATTATATCCAAGAGTATTACTTAACGGAGTTTCTCGTTCCTCTATTTTGCTTTAGTTTGTACTGTCTGTATTGGAAGTGGTCACTATATGTTGTCATATTATATTTATCATAACTTTACCTTGCTGACTTCTATTTTTGCCTAGATTATCAATCATTACCGTCCTATTCCAGTTAATTTTATATCTCTACCATATTTGTACTTCCTGTTCTCTGATCACTTTTTTATTTTTCAAAAAAAAACCCCCGCAAGTCTTGTAACAATCAAATATTCATGGTCAGTTATCGCTGCGCCTCGACCACACTGTGCATATAACACGGGTAGAGTCGTACTCAAAAATTTTCTCCGATAAAATGGTAATTGATACCACATAATAATAGAAAAGATTCTCTCAATTAATAGGTTATGTTATGAATATATGGAATACAAGATGTATGAGTACTCTTGTATAATAACATCTATCGAGTTGAATCAAATTTATAGCCCTCACTATAATACTAGCGACTGCAGATGTAAGATCACTGTCACAATCCATATTTAAATAATCCTCACTTTTGTTACTATTAATGTAGTAATTTATTATTGTTTCTTAAAATATAACACGACTGTAAGTCTGTTGATAATCAAGTAAAGTATTTTATTAAAAAGTTAACCAAAGAATTATTAGGATAAAAGCGAGGGTTATATATTTGATTCAACTCGATAGATATTATTACACAATAATACTGGTATATCATCTATCTCATATATTAATAACATAACCTAATGATTGAGAGAGCTTTTACTATTATTATGTGGTATCAATCATCACATTGCTAGTACAGAGAGAAGTAATATTTTTTTTTTAACAGTTATACTACTGGTATTTATTATCCGTGTTGAATTGCATAGTTTTATTTATCTTGATAGTGTTTGTAATTTGTTGCGCTGAACCATAATGTACATTGATTGAAGAGATCTAGTGATGAATTTTGCACATTTTTCTTTTCTTACTGGTGCTATAAATTTTCACTATAGAGAATTTCATTATTTCTATTTAACTTAATGGTGTTAGGTATTTTCAGTAAATATTTACTGAAAAAAAAATTCCAGGCTGAGCTTCAAATAATTCATATTCTACTGTTAGAAAAGAAATGTGCAAAATTCATCGCCACTAAATCTCTTCAATCGATGTACATTAAGGTTCAACAGCCAACAGATTATCGACGTTTTACAAGCCGATAATTTTCAGAGGATTTTCTGTCTAATTTCTCCCGGACTACTTGTGGCTTGTCGGATCTGCTTCTATTTAGAGTCGTTAGCTTTTTTCACTCCGGAAATACTCCATCCCAGAGTTTTTTACTCCAAAATACCTCTATTTTATTTTTACAGTGGCAGTTAGAAGAAAGGTAATGAACAGTGATATTCTCAAGGTTTCTGATCCTTATTCTTCCTGCCCTTCTATGTTTTCTACACAGACACTAACCTTTGTCTCTTCTTTTCCACCCGTTCATATTTCTTCTCCTCCGGCTACTTTCGTTGAATAGCGAGCTTCTTAACTGATCGAATATGACAGAGATGAAGACGCTTTAGAAGAGCTTTTCAATTACAAGCATAAAGGAAATTGTTTTTAAGTTACCAAGTAGTTATACTAACCTTTTTTTTAATGTCTGGTTTTGGTTCTAGACAAAAGCGCAGTAAAAATAAACAAAGTTAAGAAGACTCTAAAAAGATTGATATTGGTACTAACTATTCTATACTTAGATGCATTTTCTTTTAAATCTATTTCACCAAATTGTCTCGCTACTTATATTGTACGTTATAAACGGCTTATATTTTTATATCTTATCATTAACCTTTTTTTTTTTACTATAGCTATAGCTATATTTTAAATAGTCTACTTTAAGCTATGAAAAAAAGCTTTCAATAAAAGTACAATTCAGGATACTTTTTCATTCTGAAGGCATTTAAAAGGCTATGCTGAAAAGTAAGTGGTACTATCCCATTATATTATATTGATGAATCGTTGGGTAATATTAGCAATAGTAGTAGTAATAAATAAAGCATATTTTTCCCCAGAGTTATCCAGATTATTTTACGGCTGCGAATTTAGCAGAACCCTTCTGGGTTCCCCATGACTCCCCGTGAAAAACGCAGTGTGATATTTTTCCGGGGTGGTTTGCGCTCCTGGAAAAAAATCTGGGTAATTTTCTAGAGTGAGCCTGTCAAGTATTATAACGAAAATATTGTTACAATATTGTTAAAAACGATTCAGGCATGATGGATTAAGTAGCTGCGTATTAAAAATTTTAAACAAAGACGGTTTTATGCATCAGATCAATTGATCCAAAGATGCTGCTCAGCCTTTTTTTTTTTTAGAAAAAAAAGGCATTTGATTAGCTTCTTCTTCAACTGTAGCTATTTTTAATATAGTTATCATGTTTATCGACTCAGCCAATCGTAAAGATATATTTATAGCTACAGGATATGTTTTATGATTTTTAGAGGAGTTTTAAAAAAAACGCCACATTTCTTCATACTACAATCCAACAGCATGCTAAGTCGTAAGAACCATAACGTTATATATAGAAGGGAGAAGGTAATACCTGGCTTATAGTTATACAAGTTTAATACTATTGATCAAAGAAATTAGTTGCTTATCTCACCGTTCGGCGACTCTAAAATGTTGTGTCGATTAAAATTATAAGAAAAATGATCTACAAAAGGTTTGAAAGACCTATCCATGATTTAATATCTTTCAGAATCAATATCGTATACTTGATTGATTATGTGTCCAACTGAGACGTAAAAGCATAAAACAAAATTGTTCGCGTGTACAGACGAATGTATTAAAACAGGCAATTATGTCTTTTTAATCAAGGATGGAAAGCGAACCTGTCAAAAAATTCAGATATATTTATAGTATAAGTGTACTAGCCATTCTGGCGCCTTCGGCGCTCCCCTAACCCTATAGCCTAAACTCTCCCCTACCCCAATACCTAACTTTAATCCTAAATCTCATTTGAACACACAAAACTAAAAGTTAGCTAGAGAGATTAAGCTATAAGGTAGGGAGCGATATCACGTGACTGCGCGCAAATTAATTCCAAATACAGTATACTTTTAGATGAATGCACCCTCATTGCCCAGTTTATGGGCTTCAGATGGAATGCTTCTAAAAGC
>VCJA01003044.1:821-10917 GCA_024139275.1 Backusella macrospora
TGTATCCGCATACATTGTGAGTTATTTCAAAACTTTTACATATATATATATGAGTAGAACATCTACTTTCTCAAGATGTATATTCAAATAATTCTTGAAAATTCATTTCATTACTTGCCCTGATATCATTTACTAATCTTATTATAGGATTGTTTATACATCACAGGTAGCTGAAGGCTATATATATAGTATACCTCTTATTTATTTATTTTATTTTATTTATTTATTTACTTATTTGCCAAGATACATACATGATAATTATCAAAGCGTAAACTAAACAAACGAATATATATGTATGTGCGTGTTTATGTGCCAGTGATATGTACACTTATTATGTTTTTTCTTATTTTAATGATAAACAAGAAGGTTATATATAGTTATTGTTTTTTTTTAAAAAAAAAAATGAAATGAAAATAAAGAAGATGAATCATTATTCTTTTCTTTTTCATGTGCTATAATAAAACGCTATGACATTGTTTGTTTATACCGAGTGTTTGCAATTATGTTTATAGCAACATTGATAAACTAGCTATCAATTAATAAATGTACCAACTTAATCTACTCAGCAAGTTTGGTATATAAAATATCTTTATTCTTTCGTATTTGAAGATCAATCAATCAGATAAAAAAAAAAACACTCACGCTCTCTCCAAAATAATAGGAATCTGATTGGATATTTTTTATTCTGATTTTGGAAATAATATCGGAAGGAATTTTTAATGGAGGTGCTATTATACTGTATTTAGAATGACTCTTATACATTGCGTCTATTTTCCACCGAACGAAGATAACAACATCGTAGAAGAAAACCTACTAACACTCCTTCACATTCCCTCTTCAATAGATCAAACAATCATATGTGGAGATTTTAATGCACGACACAAGACACATCTTGGTGATACACTAACCAGCCCAAGAGGAACACTACTTTTCGACTGGGCCATCCATAACAACTTACACTGCTGGAATCAAACCCTTGCCTATGGCATGCCCACTTTTAATACAAACTACAACCAACAACTAAAAACAAGTATCATAGATCTATTCTTCTCCACTACAACTCTCCAAAACACAATTCTCCAAATACATCCCGATCCACTAGGGTCTGATCATTACCCACTTAGCCTCACCTTTGATATACCACTGCATACCAACTATATAACTCCTCACCCGAGGAAGTTATGGAAGTTACAGAAACTCAACCATCCCAAATGCCGTTTTAAAGAGCATTTTATAAAAGAAAGTCAATCACTAACTGAACTACTAACAGATGCTATTGAAGCGGATATAGAGCCTGATGTTGAAATCTTCAATGACCTCTTTACCTATGCTATCTACAACGCACTGACCTCATTCGTAGGTAAGAGTTCCCCAAAACAACGTAGCAATGCTTGGTTTTGGAACGAGGAACCTGGATGAGGCGTTCATTACCCGCACTTCCCTATAAAACTCCTATCGAAACGCTATCTCCTCTAGACAAAAACAAATAAAATGGAACCGCTACCAACAGTCTGGCCATCACCTCAAACAGCTTATCAAACACCATCGCAACAAAAACTGGAAAGATTTTTGTCATACACTCTCAGACCAAGACTATGCTAAAACAACCAGCACCATTAATCGAATAAGACGTGGTAAGCAGACACTCCCTTCACCCACCCGGAAGGCCCACTAGCAGGAGCCAATGCTATGGTCTCCCATGTTCAGTCGGTCTTCCAAGGCCAACTCCTCACCTCCAATACTCCAACACCCCCAGACTATCCAGCACCCCCAGACTATCCTTCACCCCATATATTGAATAATTACCATTCACTGCCACCAACATCTTCAAAATATGTAGCTTGGCTAGACGTAAAGCACCAGGTGAAGATCACATCAGCGCTGAAATGCTGATACCGATAGCTGACCCACTCGCCACAATCCTCTACAACATCTTTACCATCTGTTGGAAATGGGTCGTAACCCCCACTACATGGAGAAGTGCCCAAGTAATACCAATCTTCAAAAAAGGTGACCCCACCGCCGCATCCAACTACCGCCTCATATGTCTGACCTCAACATTTCGTAAGTTATTTGAAAAGTGTTTAGCCCCATTCCTTTATAATCATAGTCCCCCGCTTGACATAGTACATGGTGGATTTCGCCAGCACCGAAGCACCCTCGATCAAGTACTATGTCTACACGATTTATCCCAACAGCATCAATAAGACCACAAACAACCACCAGTACTTGCCTTCTTAGACATCAAATCTGGTTATGACACCGTAGACCGTAACATCATCTGGCAGGCTCTCCATCCTACTGCCCCCCTCACCGCTCCTTCGTATACTACATAATCTATTCGATGAGGTCTCTATGTCAGTTGTTCTCAAAGATCATATATCTGATTCGTTCCACCCATCTACTGACGTACTACAAGGCTCTATTATCTCTCCCTTCCTCTACTCAGTATATATTAATCTTCTACCCATTCATCTCTGTTCACAACCACGCTTCTTCCCATCTAAATTCCCTCGACTATACAACAGTCGTTGGCTCAACCTCCTCCTATACGCCGACAACTGTGTTATTATCGGATGCCCGGATAATATCCAAGAACTTTTAGATGAATGCACCCTCATTGCCCAGTTTATGGGTTTCAGATGGAGTGCTTCCAAAAGCATAGTACCTACCCATCGCACACAAACTTCCCCTCTTTTTCAAGATTCAGAACTTATCCCATTCGCCGATTCCTTCACTTACTTGGGAATACCCCATCTCAGCTCCATTCAACATCAAACGCACGCTCATACTAACACGATCCTTAACTACTATTGGTATATATTCCAAAATTTTCCCGCCTCTTTACAGCCAAATTCTATAAAACGCTCATTCGCCCTGCTTTTGAATACAGCCTTGCCATATCAAACTGTCACCAATCTCACCTGGTTGCATTAGAGAGAGCTCAAGACAGATGCCTACAAATCCTTTTCGGTGGCCACAGGACTACTTCCACCAAAGTTTTAACCTACATACTCAACCTTCCCACTCTTACTGAAAGGAAACATATTCTTACATATCTTTATATAAATAGAGCTAACCAATTACCTAACTCCACTCTCCTACTAGATATATGTCCATCATTTACACACACAAACAACAAGCCTTAAAAACACCTGTGGTTTAAACTACTTCTTTCCTCCCCCTTCGCTCCTCCAGTCCGTCCATTACTGCATCGCCTTGGTATGAAACCAATTATCCAAACATACCGAAAGATTTTGCTAGATGGACGATTCACCGATCCCACAAATCACTATTTCTTACATTGCTGCCGTCCAATCCTCAAAATCGATCCCATCCTCATCCTAGCAATGTCCCCCTATGACCGTAACCGTCTCATCCACTGGAGACGTGGATGGTTACCCTCTAAACCAGTTCCTTGTCTCAATTGTAGTTATGCCGCCAACACAGCTCGATCCTACCTCATTAGTTGTTACAATATTACTACCAAACTCGATGTCACATCCTCTTTTCTAGATCTAAATCCCATCAATCGCTTTATCAACAGTCTGCCTCATAAAGCCCCCAAATCGGAACCCTCACGCTCACTCACCTACTACTATTGGCTAAAACTTTGGCCAATTCTATTAGCATTTCTCAAAAACATTGACCATCAAGTTCATGATGACACGACCCAACAACAAACTGTAGTGCATACAGACCCAGAGCAATTTTTGCTCATGCTTCACTCAGACTCCCAAAAAAAACAAAAAAACAAATCGAATCGCAATACTAGTAAAAGCTCTCAGTATCTTTGGATCTTTAGTTTCTATCACACTGCTTGCAGTATCACCATTATTTCCTCTCCATATATTATATTCAGCTATTTTCACCTGTATTTAGGATGAGTTTGGGACAGATCAAATGAATATGGGCCAAGGATGTGAAATTGAGTCGGTCAAAATGAAAATAGGACAATTATACCAAAATGAATCAAGTCAATCCAATATGAGACAGTCATCTCAAAGTGGACCGACTTTCTCAAAATGGATCAATTTTTTTTGTTTTTTTTTAAAAAAAAAATAGAAAATGGTGATAGTTAGCAAAAAGAGGAATATATGCAAAGGTCAATATACGTAAATACATTATAAATTTAGACTATAAGTTACTTGCAGTTAAAGGTTATAGACCTGTCATAACCAATATTAAATTTCTTCTTAAATTAAGTGTTGCATGAAGTACAATTTAAGACTGGGTATATTTCTGCACCAGAGGTGTCGACACTGTATTAAGTAAGTGTTTTACACCTGGGAAAGTCTTGGGATGTAGGGTGTTTATCACCAGAAACAAGAAAAATGGGCAATTTCTTGTTATTCTTTCATGAATCGATTTGGAACTTGGCGAAAAAGCTTACTGGGGGCTGACATGTTGCCTTTCAAGTTTCCAAATTGAGCTATGACTATAGGAATATTTCTTTTTTCATTTTTTTTCCCATCATCCTCAGCTTTATCGTAAGGCTCTAGGTGTTCCTACTTTCTCGCAAATATTGATACAATATGATTCATCCTTCTTCCTTCGGTATGCTCCCTGTCATAAGAGTTACTTTGTCTGCATTCTAGTCTGCAAACTGATGGTACTCAGACACTATAATCTTTCAAATACGATGGGGATTATATTTATCACCATCGCTCGCAACGAAAATATCGCATAAACCAAGATCAACTCTCTAAATAATAGCTTTCGATAAGTTTTTTTTTGACGCAACATCAGTAGGATCCAGAGACTTCGCAGTATTGAATCTTCTCCTCTTACATATAATCTCTAAATCGAGTGCATTCGTTCTCGATACGCATATGACTCCTTTAGTTTTTCCAGAACTATTTAATGATAGTAGGGCTGTAAGACCAATGTTTGTCATACCATAGTTTTGCTACCAGGTATTTTGGCACTCAGATTATCATTAGGAATCTTGGTTAAAGTACGCTTATTGATTGGTATATGTTTTATATTCAGGCTGTATATTGGAACCATGGTAAATAATCTTATTCCGCAAGAATCCGTGTACTTTTCCAGTCGAAATGTCATTGTTTGGACACTCTCACTTGTTTTTTCAATACATTTATCAAGAACTACCGTGAAAAAACCACGATTCTCTTCTCTTCTAAATTGATTTCGCACTCCATCTTGATATACTTGTAGCCAATGTATGTATGTACGTTTGAAAAATAGGGTCCTTTTTTGTTTTATCATTAATTGATTCACAAACATGGTGGTATAAGGTTTTAATGAGGCGACTAGAGAACTTGGTGGCTTTCACAACGTCACGGACTTTACGATTCACGAATGCAGTTGATGCATTTTTTTTTCGGGGGAATAGACTCACAGATGGAAATATTCTCTTTGAATCTCTGTAGAACATGATATAGCTATGGTATACAAGTAAAAAAAATTCTCTAAATTGTGGTTTGTGATAGACTGGTTTTGTCATAAGAGCTAGAGACAGTAAAAAAAAAATTCAGAAAGGTTGAAGTTGCATAAGTCACATATCTTGTACGTCCTACAAACTTTTGGATTGTATAGTAAACAATGCGATTATGTCGATCATTACCAAGCTTTAACGTGTTTTCAAGACCAGTCTTAATGGTAAACGTATCTATTTTAGCGTATGTCTTATATAGACATGTGGCCAGTGGTAGATTTTATCTAGATTACCCTTAGCTTGTTCATAATATAGTCTTTGATTTGATGTACTTGATTCATATACTTTTTCTGAACATCTTCTTTTTCGCTGCCTTGTATCAATTATCATTACAACCACAGTTGCAACTGCTTGAATATAACATAAAAGCGTACAATTAGTTAATTATTATGATGTACTTTATAAAATACCAATAGTAGAAGTTTGCAATATAAAGCATGAAACTCATTTATGTCGGAAATAAGACGATGTTGACTGTTAGCTGAAGAAGTTAACCGAAGACCAGATACATTCAAATGTTATGAGGCTATACCCACACTAATATTAGATCATTTTGGTTGGCTTACAAATATATATAATCGAAATGAACACTCGCATTGTGGCAGGCATGGTCGATGCTTCTGCTTCTGGCTGGGGGAGAAGACTGAGCATATTACTGCTCAATGTGACTTTGATCAACTTGGTCTAGATGATGTTCGGTACGCTGATTTTCTATGGTATCCGAATCGACAAAACAGATAGACTGCAAGGTTGTTACTGATTTTTTATAGTCGTTGTTCATTTCAAGGGTGTAAAAGCTAAATTTTTCGATCAAGGTATTTCATCACATTTTAAGAGTCATATTTTGATACATGACTTGCTTTGCTATATGCAACGAGTTATTTCGCTTATTTTTCTTTTCAATGACAAATTCCATAGTTCTCTTGTGAATTATCTTCGTTTAATGTTTCTCTTTAATTTATGCTATTTTGAGCAATATATAAGTGTCAATTCAAATGATTTAAACAAAGAGCTATCTTCAAGTAGAGTATCGCTACATGACAATTAAAGTACGACAGTCACAACTCCAGTGACATTATCGGTAGAAATAATTAACCAAGTTTGGCCAGTCATTCATCGAATAAAGGAAAAACTAAATTCCTCGAACGCCCCCTTTTTTGTTACTTCTTTAAACAAAAAATAAATAAATAAAATGGATCAAGCAAGTTCAAGTAATACAACACCTTCAAGTAGTCATTCACAAAGCGAGAGAGGAGAAGACCAACATGTAGAACTTAAAAAGAGAAGAACAACAAGAGCATGTAGGAATTTGAATACTTGAGAAAAAAAAAAGAAAAAAGTAAAAAGAAGCTCCATTAAAATAAAAAGTATAGGCGATGCATGTAGAAAGAAAAAAATAAGGCAACTATTACAAATTGAATTTATATTTTATCAAGCACTTATAATAACGACCTCTTTTGTTTTGTTTCTATTATTACTGTTATCATTATTTGTCTTGTTTAGATGTGATGTAGACATTAACAACCCTTGCACGACATGTAGACAATATGAATGGGAATGTACTTTTAATTACGTATGAGAATTATTGACTGCTCAAAGCATTTGATCTCTAAACTAATTCGTTTTCTTTTTCTATACATATATAAAGACTGCCAAAAAAAGGGGGCCACAAAAAGGGTAAGAAGATATAAGTAAAATAAAAAAAAAGGGGAGTGGAGGAAGAGGGGAAGACACCTTTTTTTTTTTTTATGCATAGAAAAGTCAATCTAATATATATACATATATCAGTTATATCGAGAGTTTAGAATCCAGATTAAAAAAGATGGAGAGTTTATTATCACGTATTACCGAGTCAGGACAAGTTGTATCAGACCAAGTACCAGCATCCTCCGAAACCGAGAACGACAGCAATGATTCATCTATTGAGCCATTAAAGAATAAAGTCACTCGCTATCATGGAAGCTCTTCAGGTTATTATCTTGTCGGTACTTTACTCACTGAGGCCTACAAAAGTGCACATGGGCAACCATCGGATAGCACCGCTCAGAGCGGCGAATTGGATGAAAATAGATATTTCAGGGCTTCCGCCGGGAAAACAGCTTTTCAATTTAAAAGAATCAACACAGCATGTGATGATTTGGTTATTGTAAGAGATATTACGTCGGATGAAAATGCATCTAGAATGGTTTTGGATGAAAAAGAGGTGATTGAAGATATTATTCCACGTTCTTTGGTGGAAGCGCTTGTAGAATGGTAGGAATGGAAAAATAATAATAATAGGGAAACAAAAAGTATAACGAGTACTCGGATTTTCATGATTAAAATCATCTAGTTACTTTGATGAAGATAATTCAATTTTACCTGTATTGGATAAAGATGAATATATGGATGCATTTGAAGGACGTATATCACCTGCACCTGCACCCTTGTTGACATATGCCATTTGTACATTTGCCTGTTTCTTGGTTGCAGAAGACAGTCCAATCTTTAAAGACGCCGGGATAGAGCGTGACGGGATCTTTAAAACCCTTTTGGATCGAGCAAGTGTTTTAGTTCGAAGTGAATATTTAGTCCCTCGTATTGCAACTATTCAAGCTTTGATTTTATTATGTGGTCATCCAACTTATTCCACCACCTCGTATAGAAATTGGATATTGGCAGGTATGGCGGTTCGTATGGCACAGGATCTCGGTCTACATCGTACTTTTACTTCGGTGGATGTATCAGACGAATTTAGAGAAAGAAGAAAACGTCTCTGGTATTGTGTTTATGTTACGGATCGATGGTGCTGTGCAGTCATGGGTCGTCCACTTGCCATTGCCGATTCTGATTGTGATGTAGATATACCCTTGATAAGAGGCACTGATAACAAGAATGACTTTACAACGTTTGTCCATTTCATTAAGTTGTCTAGTATCCTTGGTGAAGTCCTACGTCGCATTTATTCTCCAAAAATGAAAACGGCAGGTTACAAGACAAAAACAGTAGAACAGACTGTGATCGGTCTGCAAAAACTATTAGACGAATGGCTGGCAAATGTACCATTGGATTATAAAATAACGGAACAAGATATAATCGATATTCGAATTAATCCTGAACTTTATAAAAGCACCAAGAAAATATCACAGGGTGGACCACTTACATTGTGTTATTATGCTGTTGTTTTACTTTTACATCGACCTTTAATAGTCTTATACATCACTCCATCCGATCCCCCCATTTTCTCACAAGCCAAGGCTGTCTGTACAAAAGTAGCAATGCTTTCGATTGAGACGGCGCGTATTGTACCACATATCCAAATCCCAAAATTCGGTTGGAATTTCGCAGCCTATTCTATCCTTCAAGCAGCAATTATTCACGTCTATAATGGAAATGACCAGGATATCACCGTAGCTAATGAAGCCAAGGAATATCTTCGTATTTGTACAGAGGAATGTTTATCTCCATTGAGTCGAACAATTCCTTCAGGTCCTCCTTTAATTCCTTTTCTTCACACTTTATCTGATTTATTAGATGGTCACATGAGAGGACATAAAGAACCGGACAAAAATAACAACAATAATAGTAATAGTAATAATAGTAATAATAATTCAAATATATATAATCAACAAGTGTCAACTTCTTCACCGCCGTCTTCATCGTTACTAGCATCAACAGTACAACCATTTCATTCACAAAACTCTGATAATAATAATGGTCAGAACCCCCCGGCTTGGATTACTCAAAATATAAATCAAGCTCTAACGCAAACACAAACTGGCTGGAATCAGATATTAAATACATCGACTACAACCTCAGATAATTCTAATAGGAACACAGATATGAATGGTACTTGTCTTTATTATTTAATATTTTAATACTTTTTATTATTATCATTGACTTTCTTCTTCTTCTTCTTCTTCTTCTTATTGTTATAAATAGGATGGGATTTGTATAACCAAAACACTGGCTATTACTCATCATAGCTTGTAAAAAAAAATAAAGGAAAAAAGAAAAGTCGTTGTCATATATATATTATGATTTCGAATGAAAATATTCGATTAGGCGCTTATTTAATGCTTAAAAAAAGTAGTGTACAAAAAACTTTATATTTACTTATTTAATAAAAATCACTATACCAAAAGTAGATGAGCTTCTTTTGTAAAAGTATCTTAGTTTTTAGACGAATAGAAGGTTATATTCGGACATCTTACTTGTAAAGATTTTAAATTCTGGAGGAGGCACCTGTGTTTATTACGGTGGCTATGATTTTTCCTTTTCCTGCCTAAATTGATTCCGAAATAATCAACATATTCCGGGCGGCGTTAACATCTCCCTGTCAAACTTTCCGGTATAATTTACTAGGCAAGACATCTCTCCCCTTGAAATGGCGCGTATTGGTCGTATTTAAACTGAGAGAAATACTGAGGCTGCGTGTTTTGGAGGTATTGAGTTCGTCATTTGTTATAATAATTAACTCACCTTCAGATTCATGTCTTTTTTAGCAGTAGATGAAATTTACCAGCAACACCACATTTTAAGATTTTCAATTTCATGAAGTCCTTCCCAAACACCCTAGCTACAAAATAATCAAATGACAGAAACAAGACTTGAAAATACTAAAAAAAACCCAAGATATACAAAAATTTTATCTCATGA
>VCJA01003056.1:4746-16048 GCA_024139275.1 Backusella macrospora
TTTTCAATTGGTAATAACAATTATATTAGTTAACACGCATGCTATCAAGAGAACAATTTATGAAAAGAGCTCTTGTGAAAAAGATTACCGAAATGAAATAATAAAAAATGAGTGTCAAGTCAGTTGAATATGGGTTGTAAAAAGCAAAAGAGAGAGAGATTGTGTATGTGAAATGAAAAAAGAGGCATTAAATCTATGGAAGTATAAGAGATTCAGAAATATGTTAAACTTCAGCTAGGTCAATATTAACACATGTCCTCTATCAAAAACTGTCGAGTTGGAGAATGACACTTTATTTCAAATAAAAACTGGTATAAAAAAATAGTTATTATTCATTTTATTGTTTATTTCAAGAAATCAAGAAAAAATCCAAAATTTTGAGAAAAGCAAGGATGAAGAAAAAAATAACAATTGATTGTATGACATATTTCAATGAGAAAGAACGAGTCATAATGGATACAGGTATTATCAAATAGGATCAATGGAGTCGTATTAGAGTGAATGCAAACATTACGAGCGTGTCCTCGCCCAACCTATCCCCTCCCCCATATAAAGATAGTGATAAGCTCAGTCGTATTTTTTATACAAATCCTATAGAGTTTATTTAAATTAGTATATAGTTAATATTCAATAAAAAAATATTCCAACCCGAATAAAAGTCAATAATATACACAATTAGAGTCAAATAAGTTAATAATAATAAATTTCAACAGTCAGATATATTTAAATAATAAATGATATAGAAATAAATTATTTTTGGCATACTTCTTTGTATTATTTTTATTTTTCAGACAACATATCTTGCCAGACATCTAGCGGTGTTGTAACGGAATCTGTTTTATCTAATAGCCTAATATACTTTACTGCTATACAAATTCTTGACTATATTGATATCTCACACAATACCTCAACACTATAGGGCATATCTTAAATAGAGGGTGAAAGCGACTTGTTTTTATTAAATTTTTATAAGGATTGTGTTTATAATGTTCGTAGTGAGGCACAAGTATAACTTTGACTGATTCTGTTCCCAAATTAGCTAAGACAGTCGTACTTATTTCCCAAGCTTTCATATTGCCATCTTCCTTTTATGGTTTTCTTATTTTACGTCGGACTGTATCGCCGTATAACATCGGACAATTACCGGAGAAGACAAAGATCATAATTTTTCCTCTTATGGCTAATATTTCCAAATGCATCCTACCTCTCCCGGATACAATTGCTTTTTAAAAAATAGACAAGCCGGTTTCAATCTGAACCTCCATCTATGGTAAAAAATTACCAACCTACACTTCGCTCCGGGGAATTTTTCTGGACCTTCGATTATGGTTCAGCACGCTGTACTTTGAAACTGAATTGCCAAGACTTAATCATATGAGCAAAGAAAATATTATAAGAATAATACATGATTCAATTAGCTAATCAATGAGATGCTGATATAACGTTGAGGAATAAATCAGCACAAAGTAGTTATCAAATACAAATTTGACATATATATATTTACGTCGCTAAGTTCGACTATGGCAGAGGACGGCCGGCCATGATTTTTTTTAAAAACAAAACAGCGGAGCCTTTTTTTTTAAAAAAAAAATCGGAAGTTTTAAGTTGACCACAGAGTCAGAAGCAGACAATACAAAACAAGGTTTGTATTCATAAAATGAGGCGTAAGGTTAAAGTAGTGAAAAACTTTCTATAAATAAAGTAACAGTGAGAAAATAGTATACATACAATAACAGTGAGTCAAATACTAACTAGTTTAAACCGGCTTGATGTGAAATACAAAAAATATGGCAATGCTACTTCTTTTTAAATTAAAAATTTACAAGCTTTGTGATGAAGTTAAAAAAAAAAAGAGTAAGATAATGTACTTATCCTTTTTCTTTCTGCAAATATTCCACTCAAACTACATGTCTATTCCATTTTACTATATTTGGTATAAATCCAATTATCACTTTCATTCATTATCTTAGTTCTAGGCGGTAGAAATTTTGTATCGTCTTTGTCATTATGAATTTTTTGGTTAAGTCTCAATAAAAAATTTAAATTGATACTCAAATAACTTCTAGTCATGTTTACTTTAGTATATACATACATATTTTATATATTGAAAATACGTCATAATTTGAGAAGAACTATTGTTTTAAATTGTTTTTATTTTGATTCAAGAGAGAAATGTTCTTTTTGTATCAGTAAATATAACAACAGTTATGACACTCGAAAAAAAAATCGCATCTTTTTGGATGAAGCAAGATTTAACCTGTATATTAATCATACCAGAGGGTCGTCAAAAAAAGAGGGGAAGCTCTATCCAGATAACAGTTTCAAAGTCGCTATATAACAATATCTCCATTATAGATATGATTTGTAATAAAAGTATTGCTACTTTATCTTTGTAAAAACTGTCTGTCCTAACCGTGTCAAAGAAGAGAAAGGCCGATGAAACAACAGTGGACATAAGAACTGGGCATTTTCTTGAGTACTTGAATACCCAAATGAGTGTACCGTACCCGTACAATCTTATAGATTATTACATTTTGATGAACAATACCTCAATCTACATGACCCAAAAAGTCCAAAACTTCATTACAAGTCGGGGTTATCATTGTAGGTATTTTCCTACCCACTCGCCATTTCTTAATCCAATCGAGGAGTTTTGGTCGAAAATAAAGTATGGTGTTAAAATAAAACCTTTGAATACTGGTTATAATTTGGCATCAAGAATAATGGATGTATGTTCTAAGGTCACTCAAGAAGACTGTCAAGGGTGGATTAGGCACACAATTTCGTATTTTACAAGGTGCTTAAATAAAGAAATTTTATAATCACCATATATTTCAAATAAACAATTCTCGTAAAACCATTATTTATCCCAAAACGGCTGATTTTTATTAAATAACTTGAATTGAATATTTATACTAAATAAGTGAGGAAAGAGAATAGTATAGAGAGTATAATTATTATAGACGAAGTGATTAAGGGTATATTAAGAGTACTGCTGAATCAATTGTTATTATATCAATAAATAAAGTATTGTTTTACTCTTATTAAATTGATTAAAAGTAAATAAGGTAGATTACGTATAACCTCTTTGCTCAAGATATTCAAAATTTATAATAAATGTGACTCGTTTAAATATTTAGATGTGCACTCTTTTTACTATTATTCATTGTGTTGGATGATATAAGGATATTAAGCACACCTTAACCCATTCCCTCTCTCATTAATTTGAAAAAGACAGTATAAAATCAAAAAATCAACCAATAACGAGTGTGGGTCATGCTTTATTATATAAAAATACAATTATTTAGTGAATTACAAAACAGAGTGAAATGAAGTTCAGTGTCAGTTTCATTTTGAGTCCGTAGTTTGATTGATGGATAAAAGGTATTATACTGATTAACAGATGTAAGAGTACTATAGGAAACATCTCGTATAGAATACCAACACTGTTCTTTATCACTAGAAGTTACTATCAGTACATTAATTCCGCCGTTATTAAGGGGTGTTATATAACTGAAATTAAGCAAGTCCATTTTTTCTAGATTAAACACGCCTTCCATAATTCTACACTTCCTTAATTTTAAATTGGATAATTTAGGAACGCACCGAGAAATAAAAGTGTCGATTCCTTTAGGTATTTCCATGTAATTGAATGTTAAAGACTCTATATTCGATAAACCAGGAAATCTTGGAACGGCCGCCAACCGGACACCAAATAGTGACAATGATTTAAGCACTGGCGGAGAGTTAGCAAGAATTGTATCCAAACCAATATCAATGTTAAGTTCTTTGGATGATGAAAGAAATATTTGTAACTCTCTTAATGTCTGAAGCTCTTTTAGCCAGTCATAGGTTCCTAAATCTATATCTTTCAAGGAAAGGGTTTGAAGGTAAACAGATTGCTGTGATTGAACTATTTTCATAAATGCTGTGTTTGATAATCTACAAATCTCCAAATACTCGATCTTACAGTTGAATTTATCCAAAATTTCAAAAATGTTGTCAGCCCAACCATAATTGCAAAGACATAACTCCTTCAACTGAGGTCCCAAATTTTGAAGAAGAGGTAACCAGTCAGATTCAGTTAATGTTTCTATACAATCGTTATTTGAGCTTCCAGGATAGAAAGTATATGTAAACTTTGACAGGTTTGGATACTTTCTTGAAGTATACACCAATAGATTTACTCTTGTTTCCAAGCTTATCTGCGCCTGCACCACATTATCAAAATGGCACTCGGTAATTGAGACTGCAGGGTTGGCATTCTGGTTGATTTCAGAATTCACAAGTACTAAATTGCGAATATTGAGAGATTCAAGATAAGGTACGCTTTCGTGAATGGTATCCAAATCATCAAATGTAATAGAACCGGTACATAAAGACAATTTTCGTAAATTTGGAGCATTCTTTAACAGCGGAAGAATATTGGCAACTGCATCAATAACATCCACTGTAGTTAAATTAGGGCAGATATTAGATGAAAGTAGACTGTGAGTCATTGATCCGAATGTATGTTCTTTGATGGACTCAATATGTTTATTCCACGGATATGTTGCGTTTTTTTCAATAATTAGATCTGCCCATCCCTGGCCAGCACAAATTAATGCTTGTAAGTTAGGCAATAGCAGCAGAATTTCACTCATGTCAAAATCATCTGTTTCACCAACTAAAGAGGCTGTTAAGTGTTCCACTTTCTTCCCTATATCTGGATTTTCTTTTACCATTTTAGTGATTTTTTCCAGACTTTTTGAGGAAGAAATATACATAGTATGATAGAGAGCAGACTGTTCCATTACTTGTTTCCATTGTTGGCACACGAGCATGCAATCAACATGATCTCTTGGATGAAGGTAAAGGAAGATCTTATTTAAGATTTCGGATGGCAATTGCTTCATTAAACAAAATGAATGATGGAATTAAATGAAGGAAAAATATTAACATGACAGTGATTATTTTTTATTTATTTACTTCCATAAAAAAAACGGAAGAGTCACTTCGATAAATCACGTTTCTTGAACCAGTACTTATGGTGGGAACACTAAAATGCTAATTGGGTATTATTTTTTTCTGCTATACTCATCTTTTACTCTTGTAACATTTAATATTTAGAGTGAGTATTATCTTATTTTTGAAAAGAGTCATACTTATTCTCCTTTCTTTTTTTTTTGTCAAATGCTTCGAGAAATAATGTTTAAAGCACTATATAAGATTTAGGGACATATAGGCATCCAACCAGGTCAATACTACAACGTGTTTGTTATCAAAAACTGTCGAGTTGGAGAATCAAAATACCTGTCAAAACTTCAAAAATAGCCAATCTTAAAACAGTAAAATGATATTGTAAGAAGATACACTGTGTTCAAAATATTGTTCAAGTTTATTCATTACATTAGAATACATCTGTTACCACGATTGGTAACCTTTGCCCCATATATTTGAGAAATAAAAAAGACTCATTAAAGTTGATAAGAATATAGGAAGATTTAAACAATAACTAATCATTTTATTTTGAGAAGAGACCTGTTTCGAGAATCTTGATTTTTATCCAAAATGGCGACATTTTCAAAAGATTGGACCGTCTTTGATTTCCTGACCAGAAAAAAAACGATGGTGAATCATTATTATTCTCAGGAGCCCAAATACAGGACAAGTACTGTAAATCTCAGCTTACAATATTATTACTTTCAGATAATGTCAGTTTTTTTTTTTGGACGAATCAAAATTACAATTCAAACAGCCTGCTTACCTTTTTTTTTTAGATAAAATGAAAATGTAATTCAGATAGGACTTGAAATCAAATTGAAAGCTGAAAATTAGTGTAATTCTATTTGTGCTGTTCATAATTTGATTACCTGTTTTATTTTTAAATCTCATGCATGAGGACACAAGACAACCACGTTCTATGTGGCGCTTTATCTGTTTTGACGACTGGATATTCCTGGTCGTTCACTCCCAGTCCATATATGTGAGGCTATGTTGCAGATTAATATACCAAAAAAAATTATGTTCTCGGTTTTATGGTGCCGTAGACTTATTTCTTGACAGTAATCACAAATCTAGATATCTCAAAACGAATAGATATTTAATTACATGAGGTGTATGATTTATATAACTGCTTACAGAAGAGGTTCTAAACTCCTCTATGTCTAGGACTAAGATTTCTCCTATATTCAACTGTTTGTTAATAATATCGAAAACCTCCCAATCACGGTGACCCTTGTATTTTACTTGGTTACTTCCTTTTAAGTCACCACCAAAATTACCAATGGCATCCTAGTGGCATCACCTTCAGTAAACCGGCTTTTGTGGCTGTTCTAACTATATATAGTTAACATAAATACACATATTTTGGTGGTAAGGATTAAATGTTACCTTCTATCCACTGGCTAGTCATAGTGTCCTTATCCACACGCACCCATTTGTCCCTGGTAATATATTATTATTAAAACAAGTAGAATCTACCCCTTTGTATCAGAGGTGACGATCTTAATCTCCTAATAAAGAAACAATGTTTAAACTATCCACTGGCTGGAGATTCCGTTGATTGACCATTTTTTTCCTCTTTCACTTTGAAAGATTGTACCTTTCCCCACCATGAATGAGTATGTTACATGCTTCTTTATGAGAACACTGTTTTCCATTGTATTTTGTAATTGATATTTGTTGTTTGAAAGTTGTGGAAATCAAAGAACAAATTCAGATAGACCATCATATATGCCAAATGGGCGATATAGTTCATAAGGGCAGCAGTTTTGGGTGTTGGAATGTTTATCTCCAAGACTTTTTATTCGCTGCTGAATTTTTAGATTGTCTTCATGTTTTACTCGTTCTGGCGCTCCAGAGGTATAATAGTATTGAGTAATAGACAATGATCTGACTTCATCTTTTACCATAATGTACTGTTTAAGCATTTTTAGGACACGGATCCAAAAAGCATGTACGGAAAAATGTACGAATTTCTTCTTAATTAAAATCAGTTAAACCTAGTCTTACAAAACTTTCTGGTCTCTGTTCTGGAACATTTCTGGTGAATAAGACCCTACATGTGTAACCATATATATACAGATCATTCAAGAACATTTTCTCCTTTTGCGTTAGCCCTTCCAAACCATTGCTTTATTAATTAATAATAAAGTGAATTATTAAATAGCTTTTAATTTATCAATTTTCTAAAACCAAAAACAGTATAAAACAATTTAGTGTATTGTCATATTTAGATTCATTTGGCATTCTTGGTAATCGAGTATCTCAGAAGAAAACGCTCAATTTCTTGCTACCGAATCTTTATGAACCGCCACTTGAGACTTGGATTAGGACTATGAAAAAGGGAATAGAGACGAAACTGTGATATCTGTTCTGGTTATCCTGGTTTTGGTGACTGTTCTGGTTGTGGCGGATGATCCAGTTGTGTTAGGTGATACTGCTCATAATACCTAATAATATATCTCAGAATATTTAAAACGATAAAGGGCGCTTCTGTCACTTCCACCTCTAGTAAGAGGAACATGCGGTAATCATTTTTAACTGGATAAATTAAAGTATTCACATTGTTCTGCAAGTCCAGTGCAGCGACAATATCTTCTGGGCACATGGGGTTTTCAGGGATATTTGTTCTCTCATGACTAATTAAAACTTCGTTCATAATGTAACCCTGTATTAGTTTCTTGAGTGCAGTCATTCTTGGATTTTAAATATTATCAATAGAGACTCATATTAACCTTGTTCTATTTAGTTTCGTTAGTTTTGTTAATTGCTGTATATATTGTTTTTATACAGTATATGAAATATCTTGCTAGATTATTTCCGTAATTTTCGTCGTAAAAGTTGATGTAAGAAGTGGCCTCCGTTTCATATGTTGTAGATACTATGCTACCATAATCAACCAGGTCTTCTATTTCAACAAGCGGATTCAAATCCTCCAAGCTTTGTAAGTCGTTAAAAACAGTCGTAGTATTAGAAAGTCTTGAATACTTTTTTTAGACATAAGCAATAGTGATCGGTTTGCTCATGTGGTTTACATAATACTGGATCAGAGGTTGAAGGAGAGGATTCTTCTTTTTTGCCAAAGCTTTCTCTCTTTTCTCTTCCGGCGTATCTTTTAATTTACTTCCTAACCACTAGAAAAATATGAATAAAAACTCTCTTGCTTGATCACACTAAAAATGTATGTAAAATTGTCCTTACTTTTGGTAGAAGCACTTGCTGGGACTTCCTCCTGATTACCTTCTTGTTCATCTAACTTGCTTTTTTTATTTTTTTGTTTCGGGTTAACTCTTCAGCTTCTGGAAATAAATTTGGCGGACCATTGAAGATGTGAAAAGAAAAAAATATCAATAAAACAAGATTTATAGCTTTTTTTTTCTTTGTCTACTCTATAAAAGAGAGATTTATCAATGTTCATAAAATATGAAAATAGTGTTTTTTATAAATGAAAACATATATCAATTTTTTCTTCTTTCTTGATCCATCTTAAAATAATCAATGCCATATCGATAATAGTGATTTTCAAATTATTAATTACTAGTTATTTGGTTATATTATAACTGAGTCGTATCCATTAGGACATATGATATAAAAATCATATTATAATTGGAAACTATCAGAATGGGAACAACATCCAATTTTTATAAATCACACCCATTAGTATTATCTCTATTTGAAATATATTTCTTACAGATTACTCTTTTAAACCTTTCTATTATATTTAGTACATAATTCCATATGTTTTTTTTACTAGTATGTAAAGATTATCAGCCATATCCATTTGCCTCAAGGGACCAAGGTTAGCTGTAAAATAATTCTATTAATAAAATACCAGCCCGTTACAGTATTTACACTTGAAATTAAGACAGTTTTATTTTATTTCTGGATAAAGTATTCAATTATAAGCAAAATAATACATCGCTCCAAGCCAAGATATTTTTTCAGGCATCTATTCCAGCCAATACAATCATCAGTTATCATGGTAGAACACGCTTCTGCTATATGTGGTGTAAGCTGATGTCTTAAAGACAAAGTATTGCGCTTAATATTTCTCTTGATCTTTGACCAGCACTCTTCAATAAGGTGGCAGAAATAATAACTTATATATGCGTTCGGTGGTTGTTTTTATAAAAATTTTGAATGGTGTGTTTTACAGTCGTCTAATACAAAAAAAGAAGCTTTCTTTTATCGTGCTTATCCAATACATCCATTACTGCCTATGCAAACTTAATAATGTGAAAAGATGGAGATTATTTTGCAGTTTTTTCTGCATCAGCTTCCCTGAGAGGTTTGATATTGGAAAAATGGATTCCATCAAATATTGCTATACATCAAATAACACTGATATTAACTCCTTTTTGTGTTATCACTTTATTTTATAGGGAAGAATACCACTAGGGCCTGCGCTGAAGTTTTTTAGAATAATGTAAGCAGAGTTACAAGGGGCACCACAAGCTTTAATAGACAGAAAGACGCGAGGCTCTACTTGTTAGATCATTTTAATAAACCGAGCGATCTGGCCAGAGCCATTTTGTTTATAAACAGACTTTTGCGCGTTGATTTCCATATTGTCGAGTTCAGTGTTTATAATACTTTACTTGTTTATCGTTGTCATTACTGTTTTCGTCATTTCCACTATCTTCATCATCTATATATGCGGAAAGTTTGCTAACTACTGTATGTATATCTACCAGCAAAATTATGTCTCCATAATCATACGCGATTTCTTCCATCTCCATATCTTCAATGCTACTTTGATCGTTGTCCAATAAGTAAGGTACTTGATTGATATTGCGCTGAATTGAATCCACGTCAAATAGGCAGTTCTATTAGCACAATACGATTGTAATTAATTATTAAACCGTTCTTATTTACAGGTTTTTTAAAAAGCCAAGAAAGTCCTAATCTGTCTAACTATCTTGTCCAAAAATAAAATAGGTTTGTTTGGAAAAAAAAAGTCTAAATTTCCATTTTGTTCAGAAAGAAAAACTGTCTGAATTTCAAATAATTTTATTTTCGTGTACATTCTCCATTTGCTCTCTTGCTCCCAGGTTTTTTTTTTAAAAAAAATATGCATAGACTCACCAGACAGACGGCTAGATCGCTTAATAGACCTATTACCAAACAAGGTCTTTTACAACGCTCCATTACAACCGCTTTTAGACTCACACCTATAGCGAGACCCAAGGTTTTAAGTCAAACAGCCCCTCAATTCACAAATTGGCAGCAACCATTAATAAGACGCATGGCTACCCTAGCAACTGATTACAAAGACATTCCATTTTTGAAATGGAAATTGTTTCCAAACTTTGAATATTTATTGACTCAAACAGAACCTACTGTGGCTATTCCGATCTTTCAAAAACTTTTGAATGCTGCTCAACAACAGTTTTTGGACTTGGAGAAGAAGTTTGAGCCTACTTATGAAGGAACTATTGGACAGTGTAAGTTTCTCTTTTTTTTTCTTTTTTTTTTCTTTTTTTGGATTATGTTTATCGTATGTTATAAATGGAGTGTGGGGCAGGGGTTAAGGAGAAGAAGAGGGAGAGGGAGAGGGAGGAAATGGTAGTAATCCAATCGTTCAATTTGATTTTGGTATTACACAAATAAAAGGCTAAATAACAAACATTTTTATTTATACAATACATACAACAATAATAAAGTGATCGAACTAGAAGATGAAATTTCACGCGCTTTTGGTATTTTATCTCATTTTAACGGTGTCAAGAACTCTCCAGGAGTTCGTAGCACTTTAGAACAGATTCAGCCTGAGTTTGTCAAGTTGGGTTTGATGATGAATCAATCCGTTCCAAAATACGAGGCACTTGAAAAATTGAAAAAGTCCGACAATTGGCAGACACTTGACCCTGTTCAACAACGCATTGTAGATCATGCATTGAGGGATATGAAGCATGCTGGTATCGGTTTCAAGCCGGACTCTTCTGAAAAGAAGCGTTTCAATGAAATCTCAGAACGACTGTCTTATCTCTCCTTAACCTTTGGTAACAATGTGTTGGACGCAACAAAATCTTTCAAGTATGTTGTCAAGGATAAATCTGAATTGGAGGGTTTGTCAGATGGCTTTTTAAATACATTAGAAAAAAATGCAAAGAATAATAGTATTGAAGATGGTGGTTACTGTATAACCCTGGATTATCCCATCTATGGTCCTTTTATGATGAATTGCAAAAATAGGTCTTTACGTGAAAAGGTAAATTGTTGTTTTTTTTTTTATCCATTTATTGCCAATGTTGGTTTTTTTTTTTTTTTTTTTTTTTTTTTTTTTTTTTTTTTTTTTTTTATTAATTTTTTTTTTTTT
>VCJA01003058.1:11246-21625 GCA_024139275.1 Backusella macrospora
CTGGTATAGATTGTCTCAAACTCTAATGTGGAAGCACCTACGTATAAAGATACTCTCTACCTTGGATAAAAAGAAATTCTTCACTCTTCATAGTTAGTTTTTAAATGAACAATGTCAAGCTCTATATACCCAATACCCAATCTGACTCTATCCTGCTCTCTTCTTCTCGCCCTAATCTTGAATTAGACCCTATTCTTTGGTTACCAATGACTACTTCAGAACGAAACCGTGTACCAGGTGGTAAGTCTAAGGAGTATATATCTGTCACCCATACTGAAGTTGGAGTCGTCGGTATGCTATTAGAGGTTTATTTGCCCACCATTGTTTGTATTTTCCTATCCCAATTGATGACCCAATCTCGTATCTTTTCAATTTGCTCCCAATCCTTAAACACCGTCATCCTTCAGATTGTCTTGGCTGGTTTACTCAATGGCTTATTCATATATACTATTCTACATGAGCTGGATTACTACTTTCATAATTAATTTCCTTCTTCTCCTACAGCTACTATCCATAAGCTGTTGAATCGGTTATCCATGTAATAGTTTGATTCTTTCTGACTACTCTGGTCTGGTTCATACTCAATTTTGTATATTTTTTTTCAATATTATGCTTCTTTCGTTTTCCCTCTCTTTCTCATTTGTCTCTTCTTTTCCTTTAGGAAGACTTTTGTATTTTTCACATTTTATAACCGACTTGGGCCATATTGCACATTTTGTTGTTACATGCTCATTGCCAAGAATTTAAAAAATCGAAATTTAGTCATATAAAAATAAAAAATATCGCTTTTTAAATTTAATCGTTCGTTTTTGTATAAGCGCGCGCGAGACTTTTTTTTATTTATTTTGGTTTTCTTCTTCTATCTTCTTATTTCTGTATATACATATACCTTTTCTATCTGTTTCTATTTTTCTTTTATATACATCGCAAAAATAATGGCAGCTTTCGATAGAAATCCTTATTCCAGTCTTGACGACCTTGACGAAGACTTTGAAAACGACAGTTTCTATAGTTCAGATGCAGAAGCAGAATGGGAAGAAAGTAAACAACAGCTTAATGACTTGCTCTCACTAGTCATATTTCCTCTTGTTGGTAGATGGTTAGGCAAAAAGTTTTCTTTCTGGGGTAAGTTCTCTTATTAAAACATGTTGATTATAAGCTTTTTTTTTTTTAAAGAATAATGGAAGTTGGCTAATTAACTCGTCATAATAAAAAGTATGGTCAAGATACTTGACAGCAAAACCTATTGTTTCACGCTTCAGCCTAGATAGTCAAATGGTTAATTCTGTTAAAAGCATTACTTATTAATAAGCTGATAAAAAGAAAGAGAAAAGAGAGTCCACGCGGGAGGACATTGTTTTATATCAATAGTAATAGTAATATAGCAATATATATTAAATAAAAAACAATGTTTGCCATGTTACCTTGGGTCAATATATATGGTTTTATCAGACAGGCTTGGGTTAATACAATTGAAAGATGATTTAAAGATTTGGATTATTTTTAAACTGACTGGATGTTGTTTTCAGATCCATTTACTTTCTGCCCTGGCGGTATTTCCTCTTCTTTTTCTACTATTACTATGACTGGTTGCTTTTTTTTGTTGTCTTTCAGTAACTGAATAATATAATAAACAAAATGCTATTAACTGAATACTGTAAAATGTTTATTTTATTTTGGCTTGAATGGTTTATTCTTGACTTGTATATTCTAAAGCTAATATATAACTTTCTTTCAAAACAAGGCATGGTAGTAAACCTAATCAAATCATGAACATAACATCGGTGATACTATATTAATATTGTAATTATATTCGCTAAGCTTTCATATAGTTTTATTGTTGGGCTTAAACCCAAAACGTATGATAAAAAAAAACTGCAGGTGAAGATTTTAACTAAAAAATGGGTTGATCTCAAAAGGCATCTGACACTGAGTTTTAATAAAAACGAGCTTTTTTTTTCCATTTTTTTCCCTTCTTCTGCTCTTTTTTTTTCATTACTTTTTTTTTGATTTTATTTTCTCCTTCTTCTCTAAACTTGTATTTTAAAAAAAGAGTTGCTTACAAACACATTTTTTTTTAAAAAAAGGAAAAAAAATAGTCTCAAAGAAAATATGAATTCTTGGAAGTTACCGGGCAGAAGTAAGTTCCTCTTCCTTTCAAAGTACATTCCAATTTCTACCTTTTTTTTTTTAAAAAAATGTATTAATTAATTAATTAATAAATAAATAAAAACGCAGAAAACAAGGAGGCGGCAAACTCACACAATCAACAACAACAACCACAAAGTTCTAGTACATCCACCTCATCAAGCACTAGTAATAGTCATGAGCCCATGTCAGGTGTACTTTTGATCCGTGTTTGTGAAGCTCAAGGTATTTCTCCACCATCTGGTGTGACATTACCCGCAGAAGCCAGACAACCTATTGCTCCCCCTCAGAATCGTAACAGTCTGACCCGTAAACAACATTGGTGGTTACCTTATGTCGTTTTAGAATTTGATAAAAATGAAGTCTTGATTGATGCATTGGCAGGTGATAGTGGACATCCTGTTTATCAATATCGTGCTCATTTGTAAGTCTTATTGAACTAAAAGAAAAAAAGAATTCGGTTTTGTTTTTTGTTTTTTTTTACATGTTGTTAATTAACATTTACTTGTTGTTGTTGTCATTCTAGTGATGTTTCTCGTAGTTCAGAAGTTTCCATCTCGATTTATATGCGTCATCCACCTTCATCTCACTCAGAAACACCTCGTACTACTAATGATTATTTCCTCGGTGCTGCAAAGATTCAACCTAATTTTAGTTCTGTCAAAGTAGAGGATCAGGTATTGACTGTTGCAGGGGGAACAGGTTCTATTCATATTCAATTAGGTTATAGACCTCAGCAGGTAATTTCTTATCATTATATTAATTATTGTAAAATTATTTTATTTAAATTATTTTATTATTATTATAGAAACCTACTCCTATTACAGCTGACGCGTTTGATCTTTTACGTGTGATTGGTCGTGGTAGTTTTGGAAAGGTAATATATATAAGAGAGCAACACAAATAAGATAAAAATGAATAAACAAAGGAATACAATAGGTTTATGTTGTACGTAAAAAGGATACAAATCGTATTTATGCCATGAAAGTATTACGCAAATCACGTATTATATCACGATCTGAAGTGACGCATACCATGGCTGAAAAGACGGTACTTGCCAAGATTCGAAATCCATTCATCGTGCCACTCAAGTTTGCATTTCAAAGTCCCGATAAACTCTATCTGGTCTTGGCTTTTATTAATGGTGGTGAACTCTTCCATCATTTGCAATTAGAAGGCCGTTTTGATGAAAATCGTTCAAGATTTTATACCGCAGAGTTGTTGAGTGCTTTGGAATGTTTACATGATTTTAATGTTGTTTATCGGTAAGTTTTTATATAAATATTTTAATTTGTGAAAGAGAGAAGGAAAGAAAGAAAGGGAATTGTGTATCAGGAGAAGCATACGGGGAGAGAATAATTGAGAGAAAAGGAAATAGAGAGAAAGAATAGATAGAACGATGAAGAGAGAGAGAGACTATTTATATACGGTAATAATTAATTCACATAAACTTATATAAATTCCAATTTATTAGTGACTTGAAACCTGAAAACATTTTAATTGATTATAACGGACACATTGCTTTGTGTGATTTTGGACTTTGTAAACTCAATATGAAGGAAAACGAGCGCACAAATACATTCTGTGGTACACCAGAGTATTTAGCACCGGAATTGTTATTGGGTCAGGGTTATACAAAGACAGTAGATTGGTGGACACTAGGTGTCTTGCTCTATGAGATGATGACAGGTTTACCTCCCTTTTATGATGAAAATACAAATGAAATGTACCGAAAGATTTTGCAAGATGAATTGAGATTCCCTGATGATATGTCACAAGATGCAAGGAGTCTATTAAGAGGTGTAAGTTTGTTTTGGGATCTAATGTCAATTTTATCTTTACTTATTTTCTCTCTCTCTCTTTATCTTTATACATAGCTTCTTACTAGAGATCCTAATGAACGATTAGGCAATAATGGCTCAGAAGAAATCAAAAATCATCCCTTCTTTGCATCTATCGATTGGCGTAAATTAAATCAAAAGAAGCTACAACCACCTTATAAGCCTTCTGTAGATTCTGCTTATGATACAACCAATTTTGATGAGGAATTTACTTCAGAAGCTCCTCAGGAATCTATTGTTGATGAATCCCAAATTTCAAGAACAATGCAGGAACAATTCGCTGGTTTTACTTATAATCCCGCAAATGACGGTGTCATGGGTGAAAGTTATACAAACCCATCTGCTGTTGGTGGTGCTTCACACTCTCAAGGCCCTGCATGGTAGTTTTTCTTTCTTTATTTTTTTAAGCTGTTGTTTTTTTCCTCTTTTTTTTTAAAAAAAAAAGAAATGAAAGGGATATGGAGTTATAAGGAATAAAAACAATATACATAAATACCATATCAAGTATATTTGTTACCAATGCTTTTTGTTCCTGTTTAATATTTCTTTTTGATCTTTGGTATATTGCTTGAGCTATCTGTAAAAGGCATTCCGTTAACTACTATCAGATATAAGACTATTATTATATATAAAGGGAGATAGGAAAGGTTTTTGTTTATTTTTTCTGTATCTATAATACATCATGTACCATTATCAGTGTATATATTTATCTGTTTAGTTTATTTATCATTAGATCTGTGTGTATATATACTTTTCAAGATGTTTGCAATGCCTCTTTCTATTACATACACAAAAAGAATGTGTTACATTCAATTATCTAAAATGGTTTTTCTCTCTCCCTTTAAGCCATAAATATATTTTATTTTATGAATATCTACAATGTACTTCATGTCTTTTTTTTTTATTACTCTATTTCATTACATTTTCTTGTATTCGGTTATCAATCTATGCATGTGTGTACATATAAACAAACACGCGCCCCCATTCGAGATTTTGTGAGTGAGAGAACTTTGAGCAAGATAAAGGTCTTTTTTTTTAAGGTTTGTGCCACGTAATATCATAATGTAAATAAAGTACACGACCAGTTTTTTTTTTGTTCAAAGTAAATTAAGGTTTCATATCTGTATCACTCTTTTATTTACTAATTTGTATTCCTCTATTTATTGTATAAAAAGTCCGTTCTTTATTTAATGATTTTGTCTAATTTATACATTTTGTTTACATGTGATTCTCCCATAATTTTAAGTCTATGAAACTCGATAATCTAAACAACCATCATTATTTCATCGTAAGTGTCATGAAAATACCCCCTTCCTAACCGAATGATCGACCTCAATCATTGTATGTTGACCGCCCGCACTGTACGTGAAATCTACCAAGATGTATTACCATTTGGATTACCATGAGCTTCAGTTAGGCGATCAACATGTACCCAAGAATTATATAGGCGATCTTCAAGTTCTCATAACTGATAGACATTAAACTCCAAATTACAATTAACAATACGGTAAGGACCCATCCAATTGAATTCTAAGCCCTTTTTGTTTTCAAAGCGAAGCGACACTAACCCACCAATGTTGTATGTTCTTGTGGTTGACGACTTGCGTTTTTCATCCCATCTTTTTTGATCTCGAACTGCTTGTATTTGTTGTCCTTCAATAGCTATTTTCCTATTTTGATTTAATTGATCCAATGACATCTGTCGCTCAGATATCTCAATTTGTCCCCTTATAGTATTCTCTTCCTCTTGAAGAGGTAAAGAGAAGTCGCCTGGAAATTTGGTTTCAAGCCCATACGTTAAATAAAACGGACTGAAACCTGTAGCATTATGTTTTTTTAATTCGACAGGCAAGCAGTGCTATATCAACATGATGGTCCCAAAGATGTACGTGACTATTGCAATGTTTTTTTAGCATCTCTTTTATAATTTGGTTGAATCATTCGCGCTTGGAATTTGACCTAGCATGAAAAGCACTTGCTAATCCATGTTTTAATTTTAAGAAGTTCATGTATTCTTTGACTATGTTTGATAAAAATTTTCGATCCCAGTCTGTAACAATTTCCACTGGATAACCAAAACGCATTACAATTTCAACATGAATAAAACGAAAAATTTCTTCTCCGGTAGCTGATTTTAATGATCTGGCAATGGGCCAATTAGTAGTATAATCGATTACTGTTATTAACCATCTATTACCAGCGGTGGTTGTAGATAATTCGCCAATGAAATTAAGATGCCAGCTATGAAAAAGAGGAGGAACGTCCAATTATTTTAAAGGAGCCATATGTTGTGTTGATTTGCTTCTTGCTTCTTGCTACCACTTAACATTGGAGACACTCTTTCACCACTTTATAGACGTCAAGATTCATATTATCCCACTATACTCTAGATTTTAGGAGGTGCATGGTGTTATCAACACCCATGTGTCCGAAATGGATATGTATTTCGTTAACCAATCTTTCTCTACCCAGTACCGCTATATACGGAACCTCATCCGGCTGCATTTGTTGATCCTTGCTTTTACAAAAATTTCTGAATACCTTTGAATCACATATCACGAAGTTGGTTTGTTCATTGAGTAATTTGTTATGTAAGTGTGGTGGCCAAGAATGAGTTTTATACAAGTAAAATAGTGGCCAGTCCATACCATCAATAGACGGAGGACTATCTGGGTGGGTAACTGAATATAAATAACGCGGTTCTAAGGACCGATTTTCCGGTGTACAATCTGGTCCATCCGTCTGCTTAATGCATCAGCAACAATATTGTCCGCACCTATCTTGTATTGGATATCGGGATCATGTAATTCTAGTTCCGAAATCCATCGTGTTAATTGCGGTGTCGATTTTATCTGTGATCGGATATATGTCAATGGTTGTTGATCTGAAAATATTTGGTAAGATCCTCTATCGATGAAACAACCCCATGTACGTAAACAATGCAAGAAACCTAATAATTCTCTCTCTTGAGTTGGATAGTCCCTTTCAGTCATAGATAATTTTCTAGACTCATACGCAATAGATCGCCATTGATTCTGATCATCTTGTTGTAAAATAACTCCTCCCGTAGCAAAATCACTGGAATCACATTCAATGCGAAAAGGTCGAGTTGTATCTGGGGTAATTAGTACGGGTACACTGGTGAGGGACTGTTTTTAACATATCATAACTATTCTGACATTACTTGGTCGAATTGATTGTTCTGATTTTGGATCCATTACCTTTTGTTAAATCAGTTAAAGGCGCTGCCACAGCACTATATTCCTTGATCAAATCTACATTTATTTTTATTAAGAATAAGTTGAGCATCATTCAATTTTTGTAACACCATAGAGGCATGTTTTTTGTGATTAATTTCATCTTCATCAAATATCAATATATCATCTAAATAAAGCAGTAAAAAATCATCAATATATTCAGCTATTATTTCATTCATCATTTTTTGAAAAGTAGGTCCACTATTCTTCAAACCAAAAGGTATGCTTTTCCATTTGAATTGAACATATCTAGTATTGATTGTAGTTTTGTGCGAATCCTTGTCTGTTAATGGTTGTTAATGAAAACCAGAACATAAATATAAAGATGTGAAATAGGAAACATCATGTAGTTTCTCTAAACATTCGTCCACTATAGGTAGTGGTATTTTCTGGTTTAACGCTGCCTTGTTCAACATCCTATAGTCACAACACATTCGTAGTTCGCCATTAGGTTTTTTGATAAATAATACCGGACTTCCCATTCCGATGCACATGGTTCGATCAACCCTTTTTTTAATAGTTCATCCAGTTGCCTCTTTAATTCTTTTAATTAAAGTGGACTCATGCGATATGGAGGTTTTGACATGGGTTGATCATCGTTTGTCCCAATGATACCGTATATGCTTCTTTCCTGTGGTAGTTGTGTAATAGACCTTGAAAATAATATTGGAAAATATTGACTAAATTCATTTATCCAATTGTTATTATCATCCTTTTGTTCATTGTTCTGCTTATTTTCATCAAGAATTTTTATGAGAAAGCACTTTTCGATTTGATTATGCTTTGCCAGTTCGTTCACTTGCTTAGTTGATAATACAAAATGAATTTCTTTATCTGTCCTTATGGTAATCATTTCATCCTTGGACTTTATATTATTTGTTGGTACTGAAGGTTCTAAAATCGTATTACATCCATTTTGCATCACTGTCCACGAGTTATCAAAACGGTTCAGTTGGGGATTCGCTTGCTTCAACCATGAATTTCCTAAAATGAGATCAAATTTAGTATCAAGCATATATCATCATAACATGAAGCATAAGAAAAATAAGGATTCGTTGGTTCTTTATTATTTTTGTACCAAGCACTATTTTCATTAAAGGAAGAATTATCTTGATTCTTTTCATTATGAATATCATTTTTTAAAAATGTATTAGTATTAGATATATCATTGTAATCTTGATCAGTAACGTTCAGTTGTTGTTTATTGTTTTGAAAACGTTGATTTTTCTTTATTCTCTCATTAACGAATTTATTGATATCTTTTTCCTTTATTGTACATTCACTTATGGCATGACCTCGTTTGTTGCACCAATAGCAATTTTCGTTGAATTGTGATCTACTATTGTTATTATTTTTATAGTTTCTATTATTGTTTCTATTATTGTTGTTATTATGATTTCTGTTTTGATTGTTACTGTTTCTGTTGTATGTCGCATTGACTTGTTTTACAGTTTTTGCGATTATGGTTTATAAGACTATAGGATCATTATGTCTGTTGTCATTCCAACTATTATACTGTTGTTGATTGTCATATGTATTGGTCATTAATAACCCTGCAGAGTAAGTATTTTTGTACGTAAAGGCTTCTTTGATTGTTGTGTCTAATTTGGTGCTTTTATTAAGGATAACATGTACTCTTACCTTATTCTTTAGTCCACGAATGAATTTTTTCCAAGCTTCTTTGTCGCTCATGTCTCCTATTTTGAGTAATAAATATGAGAAGTCATCTACATACTTTGACACTGTACTGGTTTGTCTTAAGTTATAAATTCTAACACTAGCTGATAACGTCGTATGTGTTGATTGAACTGATCCTCCAATACTTGTTTAAATAACATTCATGTACTAGGCGCAGTGCCCCTCTTTTTTAAACTTTTCCACCAGGTGAATGCATTATCTCGCAGTAGATTGGCCGCAAAAGGCACTCTCTGTCTATCGTCTGCTTGGTTGAAATCCAAGTATCGTTCAACCGTGTCTGACCAGTTTTCTATCACAGTGTATGAAATTTGTCCGTAGTATATATGAGGGTCAGATAATTTCATTCTGCTTGATCCACTGTTGGATCTCTGCTGTAATACTTCAGCTACCGTGGTATCTATTGCTTTTATCATGTCATTGTTCTGAATTGTGTTGTTATTTCCGCTATCCATCTCTATAGCTTTTGAAAAAGTTTCAGCAAGTTTTTTTGCTCTTTTGTTTAATATTGTGTTCTCTTCTTCGGTTAACTTGATTCTCTGTTCTGGTTCATTAAATCTTCTGAGTTGTTGATATATTATTTTTGTCTGTCGTGATAATATTTGACTAATATTTTCTTCTATTTCAAATTGTCTTCCTTGTTCTTGAGATATAGGAATTTCTGGTATTAACAACCAGATGCTACCAATTGTCACTCTTTTTATTTACTAATTTGTATTCCTCTATTTATTGTATAAAAAAGTCTGCCGTTCTTTATTTAATAACTTTGTCTAATTTATACACTTTTGTTTACATGTGATTTTCCCATAATTTTAAGTCTATGAAACTCGATAATCTAAACAACTATCATTATTTCATCGTAAGTGTCATGACATCTGTTATGAAATTCAAATTCATACCTAAAATTTCCTTTTTGGATTGTTTTTTCCCTTATGGCTGATCCAAATGAACTAAGTGAATAGCCAAGAAAAAAAACCACTTTAAAGCAAAGCATCATAGTTAGTAGGGCATATGTAGATATTGGCTTCTCAGAGATATACGAGTAAGAGGGATATTTCCGATACTAAGGGAGTTATGAGGCTCAGCTTCATAATGATAATCATGCATACCACCTCTCAAGTACCAAGTAAGTAATTTGATTTCCAAAAAAAAAAAGGGTTGACTAAGTTGAATATAATAGTATTTATGAACTACGTGATTGACCTATTGAATTTTATGTTCGAGCTACTATTGATACACCTTAACAACATATTATTAGTAATAATATTAGATATCCGTTGGTTCGATCTCGATTTTTCTTCTTCTTCACCTTTTTATTATTATTGTAAAATAATAACTTTCAAAAAAGATACTTGGTAAAGCTTATCTTTATCATATTATATAATTCAGGTATTCTGCCTCTTTTTTTTTTTTTTTAATATAAGAAGCTAGATGAGAT
>VCJA01003060.1:3829-17023 GCA_024139275.1 Backusella macrospora
ACCACAATTATCTATGCCATAGTCATTTACACAACAAGCAAAGATTCCTATACAGCAACAACAGACTACATATACATCTAACTACTCTCCTTTTTTTTTCACAGTATGCAATACCATAAAATTACGCCTCAATCAAACTTAAGCTATCATAATAACAGTACTAATATTATACAGCGACAGATATTACCTAGAAAATATGCACCAAATCAATTAAACTATGAAAACTCGATGAATATGGTACATATTCCAATTCATTTGTAAGTACCCGAGCTAAGTCTTGTATGGGATGTGGAGAACAGACTTGTCGTGGTAAACTGGAAAGAGCTAAATACACTTCCACGAATTTTTTGAAGTGTGTTAAAACCACCTGTAACGGATTATGGGACAAAAAAAAAATGCAATTCATGAAAATGACGTCAATAGTAATATATATGTGTTTTATTTTAATTATGGTTTTTGGTTTCTCGATCTGTGGTTTTCTGCTGATTGGAAAAACAGAAAACCGCAGATTGAGAAACCAAAAACCACAATTTGGAAATTTAAAAACCGCAATTACCACCGTAGCCACTGTATTGTTAATCTGAAAATTAAATGGGTAAAGGCAAGCGTTAACACATTCCCTATTTTAACCGCACTGCGCCATTTGAATTTTTTTTTCTTTTTCTTTTTTTTTTGTGGATATAAAAAGGACCTGTAAATTTTTTTTTTATATTCCTTACATTCTTCTTTTTCTTTTTTTTCGGACTGCCTCTCAGCTTAGTCCGATATCCTCCATCACGACCTCAGAAACAAGACTTGTAGACAGTTTATTCGACCGACGAGGCTTTCCTCCTTGGCTTGCTTAAAAGTTATATTCGCTTTTAAAACCAAAGTTTATTATCCCTGTGTGATTATCTAAATTTGCTTCTTGAATCCAAAGTCTCCCTCCCTCCCCTCGCGTCACTGGTTCTTGTACTCCAACAAGAATCACTCCACCCTTTCTGCTTAATCTAAACCAATACTACTTCTTTAACCTGCCTGATTTCATATAATCAAATCGCCACCCCAGCTCTTACCCCTATTTTTTAGTTATTCTTTGATCTTTATTTTAGCTTTAAGATGCACGTTAACCTTGAAACTATTGCTATTAACTCCCAGGATGCTATGGCCAAGCTCGCAGGAGCTACCCCTTCCCCAGATATCAACGTTCAAGATAAACCGGTGAAAGAAGTCGCTAGAGAGATTCTTTCATCAAAGCTTACTCAAAAAGGTGAAGCTGATCAAGAAAGTGCCTTTTTTGTTGGTGATCTTGGTCACGTTTTCAGACAGCATTTACGCTGGAAGTCTCTTCTTCCAAGAATCGAACCCTTTTTTGGTATAGTGATTTTTAATTTTTTTCTTTTTTCTATGATTTATTTATTCAGTTATTTTTTGTAGCGGTCAAGACAAATCCAGACCCAATGGTTGTTAAACTCCTGGCCTCTTTAGGAACTGGGTTTGATTGTGCTTCCAAGGGTGAAATCCAACAGGTCCTCGATCTTGGTGTTGATTCCAATAGAATCATTTACGCCAACCCTTGTAAGCAAGCATCCTTTGTTCGTTATGCTGCGCAACAAAATGTTGCAAAGATGACATTTGATAATGCTGAAGAACTTTATAAGATCAAAAAGTATTATCCTGATGCCGAGCTTGTATTGCGCATTTTAACTGATGATTCAAACTCACTGTGTCAATTGGGATTGAAATTTGGAGCTCCTCTTGATACTGTACAGCATCTTTTAGAGACTGCAAAGAAATTGGAATTAAACGTGATTGGTGTTAGGTACGTTTTTAATTCCAGCCATTATTATTGCCGTTACTTTTTTTTATCATCCTTATCTTTTATATTTACTAATACGAAATTATCATTGTCCAATAGTTTCCATGTTGGTAGCGGCTGTAACGATGAAGGTGCTTTTATTGATGCCGTTCAGCGTGCCCGCTTGGTGTTTGATCAAGCCGAGGAAATGGGCTTCCATTTTACTCTTCTTGATGTTGGGGGTGGTTTTCCTGGTGCAAATGTCAAAGAAGGTGTTACATTCGAAAAGGTTGCCTCTGTATTGGGTCCTGCTGTGGACTCCTTTTTCCCACCAGAAATTCGCGTTATTGCCGAACCAGGTCGCTTCTATGTTGCTTCTGCTTTCACCTTGTGCTTGAACATCATTGGTAGAAGAACTGTTACCAATGAGAATGCCAAGTCTCAGTATATGTATTACTTAAACGATGGCATGTATGGTTCTTTCAATTGTATCATCTTTGATCATCAAATCGTTTATCCTCACATATTGGCCAGGGGCAACGAGTTTCTTTTTGGAGAACGCGTTGAAGGAGAGGAATATGAGTGTAGCATTTGGGGTCCTACCTGTGACTCAATCGATTGCTTGAACAAATCCGCTAGCTTACCTCTTCTTGAGTCCGGAGACTGGCTCTACTACGAAGATATGGGTGCCTATACTAACTGTGCTGCATCTCAGTTCAATGGCTTTAAGAAAACTGAGGTTTTCTACACTAATACTTTTCATTAACTTTGCATTTGTTTTTTTGATAATAAAAGAATAATTCATTTCCCGCAAAAAAGATATGAGAAATTAAGTATTAAGTAATTTTTCTTTCTTTCTTTTTGTTGTTGTCTTTATTCCAAATCCATTAAGAAATGAATCATGATAACTATGAGCTACCCTCAATTTTTACAAGAAAACCTATGGAAAGTTATATAGATTCTGATGACGATGAACAGCAAATTGGAGCCAATGAAGCAGAACACAATGGAGGAATGGGAGCATTGCCAATGCGCAATGCTTACCAGGACATACACTTAGAAGATAATAGATTGGCTTGGCTAATGCTTGGCGCATCATTTTTTATTTTACTAATGACTACAGTACCTGTCCTTGTAGACATACCAAATGTCACTCCATGGTTTCCAGGAGATGCCCTATGGCGATTATTCGATCCTCTGATTACCTTACCCTTTAACTTGTTTATTATAACCAGAGCGGATATTATAGCAAGTGGCGGAAGATCACATTACTGTAAGTTCAGGTATTTATGGATAAAATTGGAACCTCACGTTTAAATCTTTCCTTTTCTTGAAATATATAAATAAACAAATAAACAAAGGGGGAGCTTTGAGTGAACGAAGTGTTACATGGCTATTGTGGTCTCTTGGAGCAGCTGTATACGTTCAGGGTCATGGTATTCACTTGGCAGCAGCAATGTTTAAGGTAAAAAGAAAACTACTTATTTTTAGACAAAAAGCATGAAAAAGGAAAATCACATTTTGAACTCTGATGTAGCACCCGATACAAGATTTTAATACTGCGCACCCTGATCTTGTGGTTCAGTATCCTGTTTTAGAAGATATGTATTCGAATATGAGAAATCTTTGGGAGCACATTATTGCACATTATATGTATGCTGCTGGAGCAATGATAATGAGTTGGGTACAATTATTTGCCTTCAGAAATCAATTACATGGACCACTGCCAAGATCAACAAAAATAATATGGTGTATAGGCATAGCTGTGTACGGAGCATTACTGGCTGGTGTTGCTATTGAATTCCCTGCGGGTTTGATCGTAGGATTGATATACACTGTTGTGATTGGAAGTATTTGTGCTGCCATGATAATTTTTAATCGAAGAGGATTACCACGCGGAGGCTTATTTTCAATGGGTAGACGTATGGTACTCCAATTTTATCTTGGTGCTTGTATAATAGGTCTAGTTATTATTATAATTTGGTTGTGTATATATGGTTTTCAAAATAGAAAGGCTGCTGGTATTGCATAAAGCATACTTTATTATTGTCTAAATAGTCTTTCCAATAACATCTAATTTGTAAACAGTAATACGTCCATAAAAATCAGAACTTTCTTCGAAAATGATTTTCAATCTCTTTAAAGGTTCGGTGGGGTTAAAGCTGAAGGTTTGGATTGAGTTTATATCTTCTGGGTAAAAAGTACCAACATCAACACAGTAGTCGTTGGGTGAGCTTTCTGTGCTTCCCAAGGCCACACATGTTTTTCCAACAAAACCACCCTGAAAGGTCAATGAAATAGACTTGATTGGCACAGGAATAGCAAAATCAAGTAAAATATGTTGAGGAAGACCCTATATAAAACGAGGTTATTTTATTTTTTTATGCTAATGTAGTGTTGGCATTACCTGCTCAGAATTCCAGCATGTTTCCTCACTGCCATCAATCAGATTTTGTTTTCCAAAACTTGCATTATCTCTATTGAGTACAGAGCTTACTCTAAAAAAGGGAGATTAGTCTTCATTATTTTTTAATGAGGTAAATTATTACTACTTTATACGCGTATCGCTATTAATGAGGCTGGTCATTTTGTGGAGTCAAGTGAAGAAGTCGAGTAAAAGTATGTAATTTGGAAAATTCATAATTGTGACCTTTCCTTATTTTTTACAGTCCGCAACAGAATTTTGTGAGACACTCTCCTTAGATTGGGATGCTGTGGTATTAATGGGAACTTTACTCAACAATAATAATAATAATAATAATATAGAATGAGTCTCGTATTAAACTCTTTAAAGTGGAGAGAGAGAGATCCCATTATCAATAGATCCGATAATAAAATAAATAGTAACACTGAGTTATAAATATATGTATATACAATGTAACTTGATCGGAGGAGAACTGTTTCAAGTAACAGTGATATGGTAAATACCACAGATGCCGTGAATTTGTTTGAAACATAAAAACTAAATATGATTTATCAAACATGGAATAGCATTATGCAAACTGGACAGTCTTGTAAATAAGGGACTGTAATGTTGCGTTTGGATCTTTTGATTTTAATCCTTAGAACAGGACTGCTTTAATATTATTTCTGAATTGAAGTGTGGCTGACAAGAAATTAACAAATCTCAATACTTTATTTTTCATTTTTAAATCATATATATAATCATGTGACTCTAAGTCCAATGTTCATATAAATATACTTATGGTTGTCATTGGCATCCTTTCCCTTCCCCTTTACTTTATTTTTATTTTATATATTTTTATATTGATAACAACTTTTAACCAACATTGGTTTTGGTAAATATTTCGTTCAATTATACAGTTATTGTTATTAACACTTTGTAGTTGGTTTTTAATATATATAAATAAAGTCACAATCAAACAGATTAGAATTTAAATATACAATAAAATTGTATATGTAAATAAGAGATGTAGGTTGAAAGTAATAAAATTAAAGAAAATAGGAATTAAAGAAAATAGAGATAGCTTCAAGATTCGTTTAAATGTTCCAATTCACAATATGATAACAACAGATCACTTGTATTTTAAGAAATATAAACAATTGACTAAAGTCTTCACTATCTTCAAAAGGGACTAAGTTTTATTGATAATTCAGAAGTCTAATTTAAATAAGAAAAAGAAAATAGAGTCACGGTTTGTGATACCAACTTCACCGCACACACCAACTTCACTACAAGATACTTTTTGATAAAGAGCCATTTTTTTTGTATTTAACACTCAGACCAATTAGGTTTAAATGTACATCTATTGAAAGTACAAACTTGCGCAAATAACCTTGAGGGATTATAATATACATTGCTTTATTGTTTTTATAAATTGCATTTAAGGTAATAATTAAAAACTATTGCAGTAATCGTAATGCAGGTGGTTTAAAAGTTTATTATGTATAAAATCGGATTATCTATGTTTTCATTATTTACAAAATAAGGAAAGTATAATCTCTCCTTTCTGTATTCTTTTATAAATATAAATATATGTATGCGTATGGATTTATCAGTGTGAAAAAGAACAAAACAAGTCGCTTGGATCAAAATCAGAAGCTGTTCTCTTACAACTGGATATTCTTGAATGCCACTCGGAGCCTACCTGATCTAATTCATCTAGAGAGGTCTGTAATTGGCCCCATAGATTCAAAACAGGAAGTTCATCAAGTTTGGGCAGTCGATTTTCCGGTAACTGGTCTAATATGAGGTTTTTTTGCATAAGCGGCACTCGAAAAGCATCAATTTTTGCTTGTGCACGACTATTCTTTTTGCCTTCTTTCACGTGTGTGCCGTACTCTAAATGATTTGTGGAGAATGACTCAAATGCTTTAAAATTTGGATAGACCATGATATAACCACGTAAATAAACAAGCTCGATAAAATACTTCTTCCACGATTTCTTCCAGCGCTCTGAGCGACTTTTTGGTACGGTAATATTATACATGTTTTTTTCAAACCCGTTATCATCCAAACGGTTTTCTAAGTAACTATGAAATTCACGCCAGTGTTCAGGGAAATATACTGCCCCCCAACTGCAAGGAATCGGCGTGGCATATGGCATCCTTTTATTATAGCCTCCTTTTTCTAGAACTGATTCTGGCGAAAAGGGTACTCGACCTGCGGGTAATAGTTCCAAGTTTCGGGGAGAATACAAACTAATTCCATAGATTTTTTTATACTTATTGTTGGAAGTAGTGATTTCATTCTCATAGCGATATTTTAAAATAGAGTATTTAGTCCATATATAGAAGAAGGGCGATAATTCAATATCGTCTTCAAGAATAATGCCATAATGATTATCACTAGCAGGATACCAGGATTCAACGATAGCAGGCATCAAACCGCCTTTTCTGATACGATGACGGATTTTTTTTGCGCCATGTTTCCAATTAAAGTCTTGTACTAACTTCTGAGTTTCCTTATCTGATGTCTTCTCCATGTGTATTGTCATTTCCACATTTTCATCACCGAGGTAGAATGCGTCATTTAAAGAAGAAAGTAGTCGATATAATGACTGAGCGCGCTGGTCTGTAATGGTCACAAGATCTATTCTAACATTGTTCCAAGCTACAAATATAATATTAAAAACTGTCTAAACCACAAATAAATTTAAAAATAGAAACTACCTTTTAGAGATTGAATTGATAAATCTGATATCCATAATGCATGTTCCATTTCATTTTCTAATAAGTCGATACGAGCTATTTGTTGACAATCTGCAATCTCAATCACAGTATGATAGCGCAGTGTGTTTTCCTTCATCTGAAGAATAAGATCTGGTTGAATTCTATCCAAGATACGTTTCAATTTAAAGATATATTCAGACGAGATAGAAGTCACTGATATTGGGGTTATCATCAGTTTTTCTGTTGCATAGTTTACTTGCTGTAGGCTTAATTTTAAATCGTATAATGAGACATCTCCAGAAATTATTATAGAAATCAATATTTCTTTTTGTTGCAGTAAAAAGCGTTTCACAAGTGGCATCATTGCAGAAAACTGCCCCTGACTGTGAATTAAAACTGTGATGTGGCCTTTGGATCCTTTTACTGATACATGCTGGCTATCTAATATTGTTGGGAGTGGATGTTCTTTTAACGATAGTTTCAATAGGGACTGAGTTGATCTGCACAGTGCACCATTTTCAGACTCCACTGAGATTAATATTCTACTTGGTATCAAAACTGTGTAAATGTCATAATAATATAGTAATGTATGACTGATGTAATAAGATAAGGGTAGTTGATCTATATTCGGATGTTGCCTAAACAATTTAATCCATTGTGAGTAGAGTAGCCATGATCCATGAATCATATCAACAGGTTGGCTTTGTTCAACACCTGATAAACAAGAAACAGTGTTGTTATTCTTATCTAGGGTGGCAGCAGGTGGTAGTAAGGAGGCCTCATTTCCGATTAGACTTAATCGATACTCTTTTGATTGAAGAAGTCCAAACATCGTACCAAGATAACTTGGACTAGGAAAAAAACCAGGTTCAAGTACCCATACAAGCTCGGTATCTATGGCATATTGTTGTATCCATTGTGTTGTTTCATCAAATCTCTCCCAAAGGGCTAATTTATAGATTGGTTTAACTTTGAATTCAATATTTTGGTATTCAATGAACAATTCTGCTAAAACATTCTCTTTTTTCTTTATCTTTTTACAAGAATAGCATAATACCCAGATTTTTTTTGGAAGAACCTTTTGAGATAAAACATGATTTAGCTGAGATTTTACATTTTCAATCTTTTTATCATTTGACATATATAAAATCGCGGTAACATCTACAATTTCTTCCACTGGGATATTTAATAGTAGACTCTCTAGTTCTTCCTGGCGGTGGCCCTTTGTTTTGAATAGGCCCAAATCCTTTGTAAAACTATGTTGCTGCTTGTAATCTAATATGGAGTTTAATTGAGTTTCTCTGGGTTTTATTTGAATTTATTTATTGCCTTACCAATTGTCAAGTCTTGGCGATACTTCGTAGAATTAACTTGAAATGTATGATATTGTTCATTCAGAAGATCATTTTTATTATCGTATTTTTCTTGTTCAGTAAAGGTATAAAGAAAGTGAATCGAAAAAAAGACACAGATTAAAGCTACAGTTACCCAGAGTAACCTAGTTATTTTTCTTGGAGGATAAATAGAGCTGTAGACTGACGACATTTCAAATGTTGATATTAGATTCACTAAGTGATATCAAGTAGCTGTTAAGAAAACCAAGAGCTAGAAATCGGGAAATGTTGTATATATGTATATATGTATATATGTATGTATGTGTGTATACGTGTATGTCAGTATATATATATATATATATTTAAAAAAAAGAAGTAAGGAAAGGAAGGAAGGAAAGGGTAGTAAATTAAAGAAATATATACAACTGGCTTGTTATAGTAAATGATTATTGATAGCGTTTTCTAAATAAATGACTGCAAAATTAAAAGGAGAGTCATATAAAGAAGGGGTTTTAAGGGAGTAATAAGGGGAAAGGACAGGTTTGGTAATAATTTAGAGCAAAATGCAGGAGAGATGAAAGCAGACGGAGAAAGCGGTTAAAAACTTATTATTGTTGTTAGACGTGTATTACTAAATCAGTAATAAACGATGTTCTGAAATTGGAAAGTGATTAATGGTTTTTTTTAGTTGTAACCCAACCTATTGACATTTTAAAGGCTGTTAAAAAAAGAGAGAAAGAGATGTATATAAAGCATAAGATGAAACTGTTTAAAAAGACATTAGGTTTAAATATAAAGAAAAATGTTGAAGATGAAAGATGGTAAATTTATTTATTTATTTATATATAAATACTTAGATTAAAGTAATATAAACTGATATTGTGTCTTAATTGGGTAAACGAAGTTATGTTTCAGATTAAAAATTAAAGATACAGGCGATATATAATACTTTTTTTTTTGTAAAACATGTCGTCATAACGCACCTCATATTTCTTATCAATATGACAAAATACTTTTCTGTTGCTTCACTGCAAAAGTTGATTGGAAAATAGCTTTAATATATTAAGTAGTTTTTTTAAATATGTAATTCTATAAACATACGTCCTAATATTAAATATGCTTAGAATCGTATTGAAGTTTTCATAGGAATAGCTTATCATTTTCACATATGCAAATACATTGTAGAAAAAATAAATAGAACTTGATAAACTATGTATACAAGATAACGGTTACATTTAATGCCAAAACATACATTGAGAATTATAGTACTGCTTACAATAAAAATCGAAATTCCTGTTACTCGCGTCACTTTTTAGAAATGATAAGCATAATAACAAAATAACATATACAGAATCTAAAGGTTAAATGAATAATGGGTATATTATTAAATGGTGGCGTAATGTTAGCATATCTTAATTTCCCCCGATACATAATTATTTTTATTTGAAAATACCCGTAGATTGGTTTTAATGATTTAATAAAATGTCCATGTTCATGTTAGTAACTTATATTACTTATATAATATCGAGATTTTATTTGACAATTTTATTATATCTTTTCTTTTATACTTGAATAAATATTTTGAAATAAGTCGTTATTGTGTTTCGAGGTCTTACGTCTAAACAATTGTATCTCTATGACTGTATATTTATCTCAGTCTCACTGAATATAACCTATCGTTTTTATATAGCAAAACGTTGTCTACTGTTTATTTCAAGAAACTGAGAAAAAATTCAAGCTATTGAGAAAAGTTCAAATTATTTTGAGAAATAAAAAAATAATTAATGAGAAAGAATGATAAAGCAGAGAATCAAGAAAAAAAGGAGTAAAAAAGAGTCACAATGAACACAAGTATTATCAAATAGGACCAACGAAGTTGTATCAGAACATAAATAAATATTATAAAATATTGAAAAAGAAGTTAGTATATAAACATTCAAAGAAATTATCAAATACAAATTTGCCTTGTGTGTACTTACGTCGCTAGGTTCGACTATGGTATAACCGGCCATGAAGCTACCATTTTTTTTTTACAAATTTAAAATTTTTTTTTTTTTAAAAAAAACAAAAACAAAATGTAAAGTTTTAGTGTGACCACAGAGTCAGAAGCAGACAAAACAGAGGGAGATTCGAAATCACAGAAAGTGACGTAAAGTTCGGGTAGTGAAGGCTATTCTAACAGTGAGCAAATAATATAAATATAAAACATTGAGTTAAATACTAGTCAGTTTAAACAGACTTGGTGTGAAATACAAAAAACGTAGTAATGGTGTTTCTTCTTAAATTAAAAATTTATGAGCTTTGTGATAAAGTTTAGAAAAAAAGAATAAAACCACGTATTTATACCTTTATTTTCTGTAAATACCTCACCCAAAGTATGCGTCTGTTCTATTTTATATAAATCCGAATACCACTTTCATTATCTTAGTTCTAGGAGGTATAAATCGAAGCCGTATGGATAAACAGTTGAAGTATTTAATCACATTTTAAGAGTCTTATTTTGATGCATGTTTTTCTATGCTATACTATACATAACGAGTTGTTTAGTTTATTTTTCTTCTCTATTCTAAATTTCACGATTATCTCATGTATTGTTTTCACTATTATTTATGTATTTTGCCCATTTATGCTGTTTTGAGCAAATCTATAAGTGCTAATTCAAGTGATCTGAATAAAAATCTATCAAATTTTCAAATCAATTTTATAATAACAATCACCCATTAAACCTTTTTTCTCAATAGTTTGAAATTTTTTCTCATTTTCTTGAAAAATACAGTATGAAACATGTTACTATTAAATACAATATAAAGCGACATTATTATATTTATTGCACACTAGTAGGGGAGAAGAAATAAAATAATGAAAGAAACATTTATAAATTGCACAAACAGTTCTTTGATAGTGATGTATAATTTTATTTACATATGATTTAAATTGTTTTGTTGTTTATGCAGGACAACAATAATTTGTTTTTCGTGTATAATAAAGGTACTGACCAAAAATGATTGCATCCAAAAATAATGTACCTGAGCTGCCTACCATATAAGGCAGGGATAGCATGAATGACTCTTTTGTATGACCAGGATGTAATAAAATACTCAGGGCATATGAGAGATTGCCACACACAGCAAAAGTAAAAAGAGCCAGCGAGAGTCCTTTTACAGAGTGGCGCTTGTAATTTTTGGCAATCTGGGGAAAGCGAGAAATCAGGTAAAATGCAGCACAAGCCCATCCCAAAATCCAGCCAAGGTTTACTGTAGAATCTCCGATGATCTGGCTTTGATGACTCTCAGCAATACGTTGGGTTCCAAATAAGAAGATGGCCATAAATGTTGTCGCAGATTTACTTTTATTCCCAAATGATCCATATCCACTTGTGGGAGCGGTATCTTCGATTGTTTTTGTCATTTTCAGGGGTTCAGCCATGACACTTCCAAGAAAAGGTGAAGATTCATCTACAATGCCATTTGACTGGTCATGAGAATATATTAAGTCCAGATCATCTTCTCTTTTGGCATCAGGTCCTTTTCCAAAGTAGAAATATTGAACAAGTAAAATTATATCTGTTGAAACGAAATAAGCTGCTAGGAATTTTTGAAATGACAATTGATTGTTTAAGAAGCATCCGTAGAGATTAATAAGGTCACCTATATAGTATTTATAAAAATAAACAGGCATTCTTAGATTATTTTCTACTCTCTTGCTGATTTTATCCTCTTTATATATATCAGATTAAAACAAAAAAATCTTAAATTACCTGCCAGCCAAAATAATAAAAGATAACAGCTTAGACCATCTGCTGATTTGAGTTTATAATTCTCCCACATTTGACTAAATAAAATAAATAAAAGCACAAGATAGTTTAATACATAATATATCAATTTTTAATATAGGTTGAATGCTTACGGAATCTGGGCATTGAGCCAGCAAAAGATTGAAAAATAGCCCAAGAGAACACCTGCTGCATCGCTATAACCGTATATACAAGTACCAAAGAAGGACTATTTTTATAATGGTTGAAACGAACATTAGAATCTTTCTTTTGCATCCAAAATTTCCCCTTGACAGGTTGGGAAGAATAAATAAATGGAGCGAATTTTTTTATTTTCAACCTCCACAAAATAGAAATTAATATTTGTATATAAAAGATCACTTGCATAAATCCATTCAATATAAGGAGAAGCATTATTGACAGGTGGACAAACACTCATTGGGCTTTATTGGTATATCAAAAATGTTTGAGGAGTATGAAAAAGAAGAGAGGAAGAAGTAGAAGAAGAGAATTGTAGAAAATAAAATAAAAAAATAAAAAAAAGAAGAATGTGGAAAATAGTTATTGCACAAGGAGTTACAATACTATCATTGTGATACGATAGGGAAGCAAAAATTCGTTTACACCTTCCTAATGGTTGTCACTATAGCAAATTAACAACTCCAATCAGCAGCAAAGCAAATATTTTCCTTTTTAAGACGGTATTTGAGAGTAAGAAAAGTAGTTGATTGGATTCATAGAAAATGATTAAGTCAGATATTTTTAACTTTGATTCTCTCTTTCGCTCTGTTCAGCTTATCTTTTGGTTATAACCGTAGTATGGGATATTTACAGTTTAATTATATAAATTTTAATTTCGTTTCATCTCAAGAAATAAAGAATTTTTATAATAAAATAAATAACTGACGTCAACGAAAACATAGATGCCAATTTAAAGTTTATTCTACTTCTTAAAGAACGAAATGCTTATTTATTAAGTAAAGTGCAATATCTCTTGTTTTGTTTTCAACAACCTGAGACGAATCTAAATTACCTATTTCATGGTCTTCTAGAAACACCATTATACATATTTCTTTATATTTACAGATGAGTTCTCTCGATAAGAAAGAGAGTGCAGAAATTCTCACCAATACCATGTGAATAAGTTTTCCTTTTTTTTTTTTTAGAATAAAATAAAG
>VCJA01003073.1:0-21894 GCA_024139275.1 Backusella macrospora
TAAAAACCGCCATATTCATATCTCTCCCTCTTTCATTTTACTTCTCTCGATTATATCTTATATATATTATTTATTTTTAAAGCATCTCATCAACGAGAATGTATGGTATTCTGAAGCCTTTTTCTTGCAAGGAAGAAAAGAAAGAAAAATAAACTAAACCAAAAAATGCATTGATAATAAATTAAAACGTGTTCAGCTCATTTTTTCATCAAAAGCAGTTGAACTGTGCCTAAAATAATGTCCCGAGCGATCATGTATATATCTATTTATCCCCTTCCTGTATTATCTACGTTTTTATTTTATTTTTGCAGTATCAAATTAATACAGTCTTCACTCTACATACAAAAAAACTTGTATCTATTTCTGTATGATTTTTAGGAAAAAAATCTATTTATTCAATCACGAAGCCTTTTTTTATAGTAACCATGAGTTTTTAAATTTAAAACAAATATGGTATCGTTGTGTAATTATTTTTTTTTACAACGCTGCTTGAAAAGAATGTAAGTGTTATCACTACTTCTATCTTAGCATTTTGAAGTTGCCAATTTCTTAATTTTATTCGAATTGATACGTTTTATGAGTCTCATTTTAATGCTATAATATTTGTAATCCTTGGTTTTCAAACTATCTCATTTTTACCATTTCGTTACATTAACTTAAAAATATATAATTAATCCGAAGCAATTGTGCTTCTTCGGATGATCTATGAGTCATATATTTTTTTCTATCAGGATTTTAATTTACTTTATAATAGCAAATATAGCTACAGCATGAGAATAATGAAGGCAACTGGTATCTCTAATAATATATGTACGCTTATATTTCGTCTACTACATTCACACTGTCTTAGGTAGGCAAGGCGCCTTTACTGTTTATTTCAAGAAATTGAGATATAAAAAATAATTAATGAGAAAGAGTGATAAAATTATTTAGAAAAATAGGGGGTCAAGACAGAAAGGAAGAGTTGAAGGTATTAACGACTAAAACAACAGTAAGAAAGAGTCACAATAGACGCAGGTATTATCAAATAAGACCAATGGACTCGTATCAGAATAGATGTAAATATTATGAAGTTAAGGAGCAAGCAAAAATACAACTTTGGTATATATTAATTCAACCGGAATGTATTACCAAGACCACCCTTTACCAAAGTGCTAACACTCATTCAGTATATGATGACAAATTGGTCCTTTGCCAAAGTGTAAAATGGTCCTTTTTTTATTATTATTTTTAATAGTAGTAAATAATGTTTTTATGACTAAAGACTGTAGTGCTAAAACTGAATTCTTAGCATAATTACCGGAAAATCTTCAAGCTAATTTTTCGATTGAAACTACATGAGCCGATAATCAAGCTAGTTCAACACACTTTAAGAGTATTATTTTGACGCATGGATTGCTATACTATTTTCTGCCACACACCTTTGAGATGACCCCTTAAGCACTCTTTCTTGCTCCTGATGGCTTTTTCGATAATTTGTATTTTTCAAGAAAATGAGAACAATAATAAAGGTAATCCTCCATGTTGATTTAATCATAAAACATAATTCAAGATTTTTATTGTATATATATATATAAAAGAAGATAATGATTCGGTAAAGAGAAAAGGAAAGTTATAGGATAAATATAGAATAATCCAAAAAAAAAAAAGATTAATAATAAATGATAGTTATAAAGTATATATATATCACATTTTGGCTGTTGATCGGCTAAATGCAGGCCCGGTTTCAACCAATTCATCAATCTGATCAAGGAATGTTCGAATGCCTGAAAAATATTCAGGTCCCAATACACCTTGATCACTATTAATGATACTATCGTTGTCATTGTTATCGTTGAATCTGGATAGAGATGTTCGGGAACTTTCTCTGGATCCATCAACCTGGAAGCGATCCTCAACTATAGAGAAATAATCAGAGCCACTTGGATCAATGCTTAGTGTACGTAATAAGAGAATGGCATCTTCTTTGGAACTAAGGAAGGCTGGAAAATAAACACGAACTTCAGTTTTGTTGTGTGTCACTACCCTAAAGTCCCCATATCGCTCTAGTTTTTGAAGCAGCTGCATCACATACTGAAGATGTAGCTGATAGAGCTGAGATACCGATTCAACAGATGATATAAATGATGCATCCAGGCTATCTGTCGACCACGCAGTATTATTATTACTATTATTATTAATAAATGAATTGAAAAATCGAGAGGTATCAAGAGTGATTAAGAGATAAACCGTTGCCACTTCACTGCTTTTGATGTTATTTGCATAATGGCGTCCCACAATAGATCCGTGAGCATCCCTTCCTTTTCTTCGCACAGGACGATGATCATGTATCATCGGTGTTTGTTTTGTCCTACCATGCTTACTATAATTTTTATGTTTTGGTGACCTAGGATTATAGAGCGAGGAAAGTTCATCGTGGCAAATAATTGAATCTAACTTCTTTGGTTGCTCTCTATTGCTGTCGGTATTGGAGGAAGGGACATTGTGTTTACGAGATGTATTGGGAACGATAACAGATTCACGTCGAACTAGTCTAGGGCTGCCGAATCCGACAGCAGATTCGTTATCAGGAGAGGTGATATGTTCATGATTTACAAGTTCACCCATTCCTTTAGGTTTGTTTTGCGCAGCAAAAATACGGTTGTAGTTGATGGAGCTCTCTTCTGATTGCTCGCTTCCTAAACTCATTGAGGATCTTGATTGGTCCTCGTTACAGCCATCTGATGTTGTTTTTGTAGGTGGTTGGTTCACTTTCCCACCAGCAGAAGTAAATATACGAGAAGAAACATGAGTGAATACATTTGTTTGACCTCCATTAGCTGTCGCTGTTGTGTTTTGAAACAATGTGACACAAGGCGATTTAGTGGTTGAGAATTGACGAGCAAAAGCTGGGTTACGACCAGCACCACCTAGAGCAGCTGTCCGAGGGAAACCCCATGTCAAACCAGCGGAAGGGTTATATGGACTACCAGACATCATGGTGCGAAATTGCTGGCCAGGAATAGGAGTATTCCACATGCGCTGACTCAAGTTGGGTGGAGAAAACACTTTGACAACTGGGAAATGATGCTGGATGGCTTTAAGTAACCTAGTCTGCTGCTCATGTGCTTTAAATGGGTGCTGTAAAAACTGCTTTGTTGGGTTTGGAAAAAATGCTTGAAAAAACCGGTTTTGGGCTTCAGAAAAGAACAGGATGGGTTGCTGCGTTGGCTGTTTAAATTGTATAATTTGATTAGCTGTATGCGGCTGCCGCACCAGCTCAGTTATCTTTGTTTCAAAGTAATGCCGAAGCTGGTGAAACGACACAAATATCTTCGAAGGTCTTAACATTCTAGAGATACTGTGTATTCATACTTTAAAACAAATGATGTAAAAAAGAGAAAAAAGAAAATTAAAAAAAAAAATGAAGAAAATGTTTTTGAATTGCGTTTCCTTAGAGTCATGTGACATGCCTAATGGCCAATCATAAGCCAATCACTAAATACTAGATGCATGACTTGCGACAGGTCAATTAGTTGCTATTTTTTGATAAACAGATTGTGTAACAATTTAAGCATTTTTGTTTATCTGGAATACCAGAATGAGAATAGAAACTGTTACTTCGCCTTGATCAATCTGAAATGAGGTAATTTCTGCTATTTTCTTTATTAATCTTAATTTGATTAGACTCTATTTCTCCTCCCAGCACCTTTACTCCTATAGTATTCAAAAATAGATAAAAGAACACTACATATATGTTGATTCTTAAGTTTGCATACTACTAAATTGGCTAATGCATACTAATCTACTAGTCCATGAAAGTTTTTTCATAAATCTATTTATTGCAAGGTACAAGTGACAGTAGGCACTCTGATTTTTTTTTTGAGACATCTATATCTAAAGATACCCTCTCTTTTTCAGATATAACTTTTACATAGTCTATTTTTATATATGTTTTGGCAGTAACCCCAAACAATGATTTATTGAATATCTACATAACAATTGATTTTATAGTTCTGTTCTGTTTTTTTCCTTTTTAAAATTCGATAAGAAGCTCTCATTTTGAACTACACAAAATATTAAGATATAAGCAAAATCTCTTTCATTGAAATAGATTTGTTAGTTGTCTCAACATAGTTATAAAAAATATTGTGTGATATTTGTAATACACTCACAGATAAATTATATTTACTCTATAAACATATCACCCAGAATTACATTGGAAAAAAATTTTCGTTTATTTTTTTTGTTTTTCTCGTAAGCCAATGATGACATGAAAGCTCTAAAATAGCAATAGAAACAACAAGAATTCTATTGTCAATGATAACTAAAATATATATAAATAATATGCTTTAAAATTCAGGAAGAGATGTACCTTTTTTACTAGTTTTTCAAAGCTTAATCCTGCTCTGCTCTAATCAATTTTTTTTTTTAAATCGTACATTTACTTTTTTTCAATAATATATACTTTGAGATATATGTACAACTATTAAAGTTTTTTTCAATTTATCAAGTGTTTGATATTTCTCCTTAATAGAAGGACTGGAAGCTACTGACTGTTTTACCACTCCTCTGACTCTCTTAGTTGGTTAAAACTCTAGATGATAGAGAAGGTAAAATTCCATTATCTACCCTTACTCTTAGGGAATTCTGACAGTTATAGACTGGGTGTTTTTTTCATTTTTTTCACGTTTGATATCAATCCGGCTTTGGAAGCACTGTTTTTTGAGCTTGGTATATTTTCCAACTTGATACTTTGAGAAACAAATCAAGCCAGACCCTTACTTCGCTCATATTCTTTGAATTTACTGGGTTGAAGCCAATTTTGACCTAGTGTTAAAGCCTATTATTTATCAGATCTCTTACGGACACCGATAACCCGACCCATTGCTGAGTTTTAATGAACTAGATAGCTTACATCAAATAACAAGTGACATGAAGTGGTATCCCATAACAACTCACAATCATAAGATGTTATCCTTATTTACTTCCCTTAATACAATAACACACGGTACAAAGGTATATAATCAACTATAGTCTATGAAGAACGTACTGTGAACAGTCTTTGAATCAACAAGGCAATTTACATGTATGATTGGCTTTACTTCTGTAAGTATTATAAGAGTTTTTTTTTTGCTATTATGGTGTTTAAATTAATGCATAAACTTATATATGCAGCAGTAATTTCACTGGAAGTCCTTCATATTCTACATCACTTCTCAATAACATTAATATGATATGTTATCTAACAGCCTGTCACATATTTAAATAAGTTAGCTACTCTCATATAATATTTGTTAAGGCTTACATCCTTTATTGATATTATTGATGATTTCTATTATTTTGTTTTATATATTTTACATCTACATTTGAATATTAAATGAATATATAAGTATATAGAAAGAGATATTTTATCTTTTCTATCTATTTATATGAATGGTCTTTTTATCTATGTATGTTTAAGTAGTTTATTAGTTCTTGGTCAAAATCTTCTACTTTGATGAAATTTAGGTCGACTCACTATTGCTATTCTATTATTTGCGCTTTAGCATTATAAATATTTTCATCCAATGTACTCAAATACGACAGGATTAGCTCTGCCATCAGATGTCAAGTCTAGCTTAGGCTTGTTAGAGTACTTGAGGTTATTGATACCATAGACAGTAAGCTTGTTGTGGGTACCGTCTCCATTTAATGTCTTCTGAATGGTTTGTAAGTTAAGAGAAGCTTGAATTTTACTAATGGATGCTTATGGAGGTGTTTTTTTTCACCACGAAAATCAATGTAGTTAAATCCTTCTGATTTAGTACCTGAGCCTTATCTAACAAGGGCACTCCATATGTCCACTTTTTTTTCAGGCGAATACGATCGTCCTCTTCCATATCTCTCCAGTTGTTACATGCACCACCCTTTTTACAGCGAAGGTGAAGCATTTTTTCGCTATATTTATAGGTTACAAAAACAAAGTTATTCTCGAAAGGATATTCCGTCAAAGTATTTCTGGCAATCTCTTTAGAGATGTCTTTAGGAAGAGCAGGAAGTGGAGAGGTAACTTCAAAAAAACTCGACTTCATTACTGAAACTCATTTAATAATTTTGTTTTTATCTTTATTTTATATCTTTATATCATTTAAAATTTACTGAAAGAAGGAAAAGTTTAATAAGCTGCTATTCTTTCTTTTCTTTTATAAACTAAAAAGTGGCTTGTTACGGGATATCACTTCATGTGGCTTGTTATGGGATACCACTTCATATCGCTTGTTATGGGATGCAAGCTGTCTAGTTCATTAAAGCTCAGAAATGGATCGGGTTATCGGTGTCCCCTAAGAAATTTTCAAGTGTCCCGTAAGAAAATCGTTTACCCATTCCCCCTGATTGACTATATCGAGGTATGACTGTATCCATATGTTTTTCGATTTTATCCATGCGCTCATCAAGAGTACTAACAGAAACACCAATACTTGAAGAGTCATCAAGAATGCTTTTACTGATCTTCTCCGTAAACACCTCGAAGCTATTGGTGAAACGCTCCAGTGCATTACTGGTTCTAGAGAAACGTGGTTGAGGCATGGATGGGCTGTTACGGAACCTAGAAGCCGAAGAAACAACACTAACTACTGCAACAGTAGAAATGAATGGAAGAGTCGAAGAATCTCTATCACCAGATGCGATATCGGTAATCGTTTTAAATGCAGATCCACCTGAAATATCGGCATCAGATGCATCAACTTCCCACCGCCCGATGTATAAATACCATCATCGTCCAAGTGAGAGCTACAGCCAAGCTCTTCCTATTGAACCTTGTCTATTATCATCCCCCCGGCCTCTCTCACCATCTTGTCTAGTACACTCAATGTTGAAGTACCTAAAATTGATATTAAACAGACTCATTTAAATTGCGTAAAAACATCTACCAGTAGGCTTTTTCTTGGAACGAAGACTTCGCCATGCGCTCTTGAGCGAGGTGGTGATTCGTTCTGGACCTAGTTTTTCTTAGATTGAAATGGGTGGCAGCAATTCTTCACTCATCACCACCGCAAGGGGCGTGTTCCTGAAGTAATTGAACAAGAGCAACATGCTCTTGTTTGGAGTAGTTAATTGCGTTGGTTGATCTGGTCATACTATTAAATTAAGGAATTGTTTAAAATAAGTACCGTAATTTTTAAAGAGCTATATATATTTGGAACCTGTGAGTCATGTTAAAAAGTTTGAGTCAAACTCATTTATCATACCTCTTCTTAATTACTAATCCTAAAAGCATCTACAACAGAGGTTTTTCGAGAATTTTAAAATTACAACAAATACCAGAATTTTATTGTGAATTATATAACACTCCTGCAAACAATCGCCCTCTAACATACATTATTGCGATGCTAAACAGCTTGAATCTCAGTTTAGAACCATCAGTTGAGAAACAAATAGGTGACATTACTATCTCGATGAGTTTTTTTTTTTAAAAAAAACCTTTGTATTCCCAATGTAAAAACTCTCAAATAAAAACCTTCGTTATGAATACTCTAAGTAATATTATGATTCGTGTTTCAATGCGCCACGATAGCTCTTATATCAAGCAAAGCATTGCTAATATATATATCTTGTTTTCCAAATACTTAATCATTGTAATTATTAAGAATGTCTCCTCATCGCCAAAAAATTCTCTATGCAATTGCAACAGGCTCCATGTTCGGCTGCCAATTATTAAATCATATCAAATCGTCTGTCCGTAAATGACTATATTCAACAGCATTATCTTAGCTAATACAACGCACGACAACAAATCAAAGGTTTTAAAAGGCGTGTTTGGATTTGTGGATGGACTGAATATTCCAGTCGAAGAGCCTGTTGATTAATACGAGCAAAATGCGTATTATAATGGGTGGAAGTCGACTTGCTATTGCTCTTAGGTCATTGTATTCACCCATGATGGTTGCATCGCCTTTGTTAAGTAAGTTTTCTATGAATTGTATATATATATATACAAGAATCAATATTTAATTTTAGTTGAAAATATAGTGGTAACTGCCCTGGGTCATGACATGATGCAGGAATCGCTTTCAACCTCTATAATACGCTACTATTGCATCAGACCGAGGAGCCATTTTGTCTGCTGGCAGACGCTGGCTTTCCTTGCAAAAGGCAATTTAGGAAGAAGATACTTCGAGTTCCCAAGAAGAATGAAATAAAAGATATGGATGTAGATGAGGAACTAGCCAACAGGTTCAAAACCATCACTAAGCACAGGCAGGCTGCTGAATAGGGAATGAAGGTAACTCAGTCTGATTTTTCTCGTTTAAAACTTAAATTGCCTGCCAACAAGACTCAAAGAGGTAAAATCTTGTCTATAATTTGGAGACTGCGCAGTTTTCGTACTAGATTAGTTGGTTTTAATCAGATCAAAACTGTTTATATGAAAAAATAGCAAAATAGCAGCAAAGAAGCAGAGAATTCTGTATACAAAGATCTTTTTTCTATAAATTCTATTCCAATTTTTTTTTTTATAAACGTATCAATTCCAAAATTAAAAAAATGAAACCCCATATAATGAGGGCTTACTCTAAGGTGTTTCCACTTGAAATTCAGACGGTTTTATTTTTTTTCTGTCCAGAAAAAAAAAGAACTTGTCTAAAAAATAAAAGAAAAATGTCTGAATTTCAATTTTCGTTTTGTCCAGAAAAAAAATAAAACTGTCTGAATTTCAAGTGGAAGCACTGCATTGAAGAATATGTGCATCTTCGTTTATATTTTTAAACACCAACACGCTTTTTTCTCTCATTATCAAATGAAATAATTAAATAATATATTTATAAAGTAGAAAATCGAGTAAAAAGAAATCCGGTTATACGTGAGAGGAAGGAAAGTATTCTCAATCTCTAGGAGCAGCAGTTGCTGACCATTGTTTATCCTGGTATGCGAAGTTAAATACTTACATGGCCCCAGCACTTTAGTAGTCTCTTAAACGTCTGAGTTATAATAAAATATAGTCAATAGAAATAAAAACGAGGGCGTTGATAATTCTCCTGAAGTTTAAAAAATGAACTTTTTAAAGTATCTACTTTTCCTTTCTTATTATAAAAACCTTCAAAACATTACATTAAAATCTTATACAGTGCGTCAATTATAATGTCTTTAGTTACTCATAAAGTGTTAGTGGTACACAGCTTCAAAAAAATGACGTGTTTATATTCTTGTCCTATCTTATTCTTAAACTTTTAGCTTCATTATAAGTTCAGAAGATACACTCACTTCAAGAGTCTATGTAAATAAAGGCAGAAGAGTAGAAAACAATCAAACTACTTGGCTGATCTACAGTCAGCTTTCAGTTAGTTTACAGAGGAGAAGGTAACTGATATGCTCACTCTTTTTCACAAAGTATATATACCAATTAATAGAGGCAGAATGAGCTAGTGAAATTTGTTATGCAGCTGGAAGTAAATAATACAATCTTTAATTTTTTTCAGGCCTTACTATTTTTTATTTTGATCCTTATATATTCTTAAAGCGAATTCGAAGTACTTACATATAAATTTTATAATCGATTAACACAAGAATGATCATGCTTAACCTCAAGTGGTGCATCATGCCTTAGATTACATAACATAGCATAATTACCTCGATAGTATCACTGTCATTATCTAGTTCTGATTAACATTACAATGTACCTGGTAGCAAAGTGGTACACATGTTTATATTTCAGATTTTCGAAAGCTATTTATATCGACTTACTCCTTTTCCTCTCCATCTTCTTCGTTTTTATTTTTATTACTATTGAATACATAAACCTGTTTATTGACCACAATAACTATATATTGTATATAGATATACGATGTTTGAATGATTGCAAATGGATTTTATAGCTCGTTCATTATTTCTATGTTGCTCTCACTTTTATTACCTAGTTTGTTAGCACGGCAATGAAAAACAATATGGTAATCTTAAGTTTCTGTTAATACTATTTTCTCTCTAGCTCTTGTTAGATACAGTTATGATGCCATCTAGAAAGATGCATGTGGACTTACTGTTTATTTAGAGCTCAATTGTATAATATTTGCTTTAATAAGCAGTTCCCAACAAATTTATTTCCCGAATTGGTCATGCGTCCAGAGTGTAATTGCCATCGATTAGCCATTAATTAGAAGTAGTTGTGTCACATCATAGTAGTTTTATATATAAAAAGAAAAGTTATAATGGCCTATATCTTTTTATTTCATATCCTTTTGACTATATATATATATCTCAGACTAAAAGAGAGAAACTACATTATCATAGGATTTTTCTATAGTTTAGCACAGTTTTGGACTAACCAATTCAATAATATTCAAACCTTGTTGAGCAGTATATATTCCGTGTAACATTCTTAGCAACAAATCATATTTCTCTAATTTTTGAAAAAAGGAAAAACATGTTGTACTGTAATCAGAGCTGGTTAGTCTGTTTTAAACATTGACGAACCATGCAAGAAAAATGCGAAAGAGAAATATGTGGTATTTTGATCGTACAATAAAATATTTGAAGTACGTGCACAGGTAAAAATAAATAAATAAATAATAATAAAATACTTGATTAATATGACTTTGGAAGATAAAAAAAAAATAGAAACCTTGGATTGAATAATGGTACCCTTGTACATGTGATTATTATTATGGTATTTACGGTGAAAATAAAAATGAATATTCAGAAGAAAATAAAAACTTAATATTCAAGACAATTAGACATGTGGTACCAGTGTTACCCACAAGATATTAAGTTGACCAATAATCTTACTTTGAGGCAATTCTTATTTTGAAGATCAAATGTATAAACAAGAGCTTTACAAGATATTTTTGACGATCGTAAAAGAACTACAGAAATATAATAGATATATATATAAACAAAACATTATATCAACAATTAGTTAAGTAAATAGGGAGCTCTAAATAAATAAATTATTTACTAATTTTAATTTACTTATTCTTTTCAGCATACAACGCGGTTGACAATTATAAAGTTTATTTAGCGAATCACTCCCCATCATACTCTTTTCTTTTGATAACACAAATTGATTTTTAAATTCTATTTTGGATATTTTATTTATTTTATTTATTACATTTCTTCCAAATAGCCTATCTAATCATTTACATACTTTTATTTTACCTTCACATTTTTTTTTTGACATTTTGAATACGTTTTCTTTACATCACGACGAATTAAAGATAGAACCAAATAGTAGTTGCCAATGGATTTAGGTAGCCCTGCGATACAACATTATAATGGAGGCATCATATTTGTCAGTTATATCGTTGCAGTAGTTGGAGCTATGACTACCCTCGAACTTCTCATCAGACGAACTCACATTCGCGGATTATATAACTGGTGCGTGGCATATATTCGTATTATATTACCACTAATTGATTATTTTATGTATTGACAACCAGTTTTTTTTTATCTATTATTTAGGCTTTTGCTTTTTTTTGCTGCAGCCTCTATGGGAGGTGTGGGTATTTGGTCTATGCATTTCATAGGTAACAATAGCTTGAGTATAACATTTGAAGATGGCCAACCATATCAATTATCATACCGTTCTGGATTCACGTTTGTTAGTTTAATTGTCGCTATTGTCACTATGTTGTTAGCGTTTGTTTTTGTCGGTATTACTGAAGAAGCAAAATTAATTCGAATTATTCCAAGTGGAATCATAGCAGGGGTAAATATATTGCAATAAATTACTAAAACTTGTGATGATACTTATACAGTTTTTTTTTTTTTAAAAAATTCTAACTTGGGAACTTAGGGTGGTATTTGCACTATGCATTATCTCGGTTAGTATTAGGATATGAGATACATATAGTATTTTTTTTTCCTTTTTAAAGTTATTTCTACTGACAAAATCCCTTTTTTTTTCCTTTTTTTTTTTAAAAAAATGACAGGTCAATTTGCCATTGATTTTTTTATCTTGAAAAATAAACCTGCATATGTTGCTGGAGCTATTATTATCGCTATATGTGCAGTAACAGCCGCTCTGTTTATCTTCTTCAAACTGCGCGAGCAATGGGCGAGCCAATGGTATAAACGTGTTGGATGCGCAATGCTGATGGGACTTGCAGTATGTGGTACGAGTTTAGCGACATTGATAGGGTTGTTAAAATTGATTTGCTTTGGCTAATTTTTTTTTTTTTGTGCAATCCTTGTGCTATAATTAGGTATGCATTACACAGCTCTTGTGGGAACTGTGTATTACCAAGGAGAGTCAAAAGATGGGCCGCCTAATCCTGTTCTTCGTACACCTGCTCTTATAGGAATTATCTCTGCAATTGTTGTTGTTGCTTGTATGATTTTGTGTATTTTTGCAGCCAAAGCAAAGATAAAGGATGTTAATCTTTTCTTCGAGAAAAAACATAAACGCTTGATAGTTGATATTGTGTTTTTTGATACAAATGGAAGAATATTGGTAAAAACAGACGGTATTCTGCCAATGAAAGAAATCTTAGAGAAACTTCCAGAGACAGATGTAAGTCAAATAATAATGTTTTTAAAATTTGTGTTACTTTTTTTTTTTTGAACAAATAAGTAACACGACTGATTTCTAAACAAATAAAAATAGGATCCCACTCAAAACTTTTGTACAAGTCATCCGCTATTCAAAACGCTATTTAATCTGGCAATACAATGGTCAACTCCCAATAACTTAAGTGAAGATGGGCAGCTATTGAATAGTTCGACTCTGAGCTCTATAGAAGCAACATTTTTAAATGCTGCGAATGAATTAGTAGATGAGCTACGTCTTTCTACAATTACAGATCTAGGTTTACTATTTGATTCTGTTTTAACTACAAACACCATTTCACAAAAATCTGTATTTTCCCAAGTTCACCAGCCTCAGATGAATACAACTTTTCGAAGAAGCAGTAGTACAGTTTCTCGCCTTTTAGGAGGGGATAGATTTACCAAGAATACTATAGATGAAGAATCTGAACAAAAAGATGAAAATTATTTGAAGCGAAATAGACTAAATCGAACAGAAGACGCTACTGTCATTGATATTTTCAGTAATTCAGAAGATAACGATGACTATTATAATACCGGAACACTTTCTGTATCCGACTCACATACGGAAGATAAACATGTTTTTTTAGTGAAGAAAATTGAAAACAACAAAAGTCTTGTTAACCTGTTATCTATTGGCTTCCGTTTTGCCGACCCTACGTTTATATCCAAAACCATGGGAGAGAAGCTCAAAGTACCATCCGATTACATGTTAAACTATTTTTGCGATATGCTTCAAATGTCTGAATCGGTTTCGACGTTGTATAGCCCTGTTCGTGCTACTACTAGTAATTACCCCTCGTACTACAATCCCACCGAAATAAACGAAGAAACTCGAGGAGGTATCTTTGTTGCTATCTTTGCACTTGTAGACGATCAAAGTATTCAAAGCGAAGTACCATTTGTCATTACAAATAAAAAAAAACGGTATTGTTTCCCGATGACACAGCTGATTTACCAAGGTGATACAGAAGAAGAACGGAAGCCTTTAAATCTAACTCGACAAGAGAAAAATTGCATTTTAAGTTTAAGTGGACAAACACTTGTAAATTTTGCGTCTTCCGACCCGTATAAAGGTAAAGCAACTGCCACAGATAGTTCAAAAGAGGATACAGAAATGGATATTCAAAATGCGTTTGAACAGCCATCTTTGGATAACAATATAAACAACGGAGTATCGAGTACGATGCTTAACGGCAAATCGAAAGCTGAAACAAATAGTAGAATTCAGCGATTCACAAAAGCTCTTGAAGCAGCTGCAAAAACTCTCATTAGCTCTTCAAGTTATGGAAGACCACTAGCATCTTCAGCAAGACTATATAGTGATGTTATTGATGTACCTGCATTTACCTTAAGGACTGGTCCTTGCCAACTTATTGTGTTTAAAGCACATATAACTACACCAGGTACTCGATTTGCAATTAACCAAACTTTGACTGAAACTATCAAGTGTATACCCTTTCCACTATATCGTAGCTTTGCATTTCATATAACAGATGACGCTGTAGAAAAATATAAAAGATTACAAAATAAAAAGTCGTCATCCTCAAAATACCTAGTTCAACAACGATTATATTTATCAAGTGCAGGTAACAAAAACGACAGATACAATATGTTGAAAATCGAACAAAAACCAAACGAAGAGCCAGGGGATGAAGATGAAGAAAACCCCACTGTACCATATCAATCTACATTTAATGATGAATCCATACCTTCAACTTCCCCAGCAGAAACTAGACGAACACTGCAATCTCTTGCTTCACTCCCTCCACCTCCACGTGCCAAGCGTAGTAAATTTAGTTTACCCACTGGCATCCCTTCACTTGATATCAGTAATTTCAGCAAAGATGTTTTACCTAAGATGGTGAAAACCCAAGTATCTCATTTTGACGCATCATTAGAATTACCAGTCGTGTTAAATTTACTACCTGTTGAAGATCGGTTCTGGTGGCTAAACGGTCTTTACGAAGAAACGTTAAATAGCGAACGATGAGTATAATTTTTTTTTTTCGCATTTTCTTTTATTTATTGCCAAGACATTTGCACCTAATATAATACCACTTGTATTCTTAATATACATCTCATAATAATTTTTTTATTTTTATTTTTTTTATAACAATAATAAAGATAATCCGCTTGTAGCAGATAGTTTTAATCATACAATTGATATTTTTTCTATTACCAAAATATTTAATTTCTCGTGGTTGTTAAAAATAGTGAATTTATCCCTTTCATTGGTATCGCTGTATATACAAACATATTTCAACTCTAGTGACTTTCAATTAGGAAATTGTAGCATAACTCGTTTTTCTTTATTTTATAAACAAATGCACTCCATCACTAGAGGTATGTCTAATGATTTGAGTGCTAAAAAATACATTTGGCTTTTTTAGTTCAAATCTCAATATGCTAGCTTGGGCCGTTAGCTTATAAAAAAAACTATAAGTGACTCTTTGACCAAAAGAATTGATGTTATATACTAAATTAGGTAGTAAATTATACCTTACATTTTACTATTATCATTTTTATTGCAAGTCAGTACTATCTGGTAAAACTATGTATTCGACGGTTGGGAAAATATATAGGATGTGGTATTAAAGTTATCGTCTTTATGCTCAATAATGATTTCTTTTTCTGTGCTCATCACCAATTTGTCATTGGCTTGACATGCTCCTCTATCTACGGGTGAAAATTTCACTTTTATACCTAATTCAAAGGGAGATATATTGGATTCGTTATCAATAAAAATACTGGTACTATTATACTTTTTCAAAACTTCAATGACTTCTTCTGTTATATTTGGTGAGCTGTTAATGTTCTCCGATTTGAGTGCTGCCAAAACTCTTTCCATATGCTATACAATATAGGTATATCGGTCCTTACCCATTCTTTACCGACCCACCTGAAGGCGAAGAAAACTAACATAGTTACAGCTACATACACTGATGAGGGTGTCTCTGTATCAAAGGTCCAAGTTGTGTTACCTAATAATTGTTGAATGGCACCAAATTCACCACGTAAGGCTTGTCTTATAAGCGGAGCGGAGGTAGGGTCAATGTCAGCGCCAAAAAAAACCCCTCCATGGCGATCTTGTACAATTTTTTTGGTTAAAAAAGAGGTCGAAAATTGAAAACCGACCTTGACAAACAGGCTACTTTCGAGCCAAAGATTGAGTCCAATAGAAAGAGCTTTCGTAGACTTTTTTTTATTTGCGGGTATAAGCTAAGTAAAGGGAAGCTAAAAATAATTCCATTCAGTTTTTTTTTTTTATGCATAAACATTGTTCTTAGGGACTTCAAAAATCATTGCTGCTCTTCAAGTGTATGGATAATGGCTTTAGTATAACAATAAACGTAGTTTTTAACTTGTAAAATAGGTGTTTTACAATAGCCACCATCGAGTGTTCTACGAAGAGGTCTAGGTTCTACCATAGAAATTTGAACCTTTTTAACTTAAATTTTTGTAATTTAAAATCAATTCAACCTTTTAAAAAAAAGGTGATTCAGGATACCACAACTAAAGCTATTGTTAAATAAAGGATCTAATAAACAACGGCTTCTTTATACGCACCAAAATAATATCTTCAGATATGGCTTTTTTTACTTAGGGAAGAGGATAGTTTATTAGAATACTTTAGACATCGTCGTATTTTCACTGCCATGAGACAGTATTATGTCATCGTTGGTCAAATGAGTCAACGTACTATTAGTTGTGCGTCTAAAGCAAGCTTGCCCTGTTTTAGAGACTGTGGGGATGTGATTGGTATATTTTTTTCTCGACTCGAGGATTAATTTGTCGTTACTCAGTATATTTTGTATTATAAAAAACATGCTTTGTTTTGAGTAACACTGATTTTTTTTTTGAATTAGGTGTATCTTATCCCAGTTTATCATCCAAAGAAATAAAGTGTGATTGTCAAACTATTTCATACCATAGAAAAGTAGTTCATTAAATCAATAGAAAAAAAGGCCGCATTAGGTATAACTATTAAAGTGTGATCTGATTTATTATCATAGATAATTTCAAAGTCAATCACTCCTGAAAGGACTAGATACGATCGAAAGTACGTTTTGTAAGCGAAAACTCATAAATACGCCAAGAAAAATAGGATGTTTATTTTATCTGATCTGATAAGGTTTTAAAAATTACATTTAAAGTTTTGACTTTTGGGGAAGAACCATATATCCAACAGCTGGGAAGTGAATAAAGACTGAAGTACCAGCATTCTCGTCTTTGTGTTCAATAACGGTTTCATTTAAAGTACTATGAACCAAAATACCCGAGGAAGGAACCTTACCAGAGTCAGTAGGAGTAACAGTAACAGACTGACCAAGCTTGATAGGCAAAGAACCATCATGAGTGCCAGAGAAACCAAATCGTTGGTTCTTTGCTACTTCCAAAGCCTCTTCACCTGTCAATTCAGGACGATCTTCAATAGTATCATAACCAACCGCCTTCAAGGTCTTTTCCATATGCTTGACTAAGCTGGGAATGTTTTTACTAGTCCACTCATGGCCGACCATGTTATTAGCAAACCAGATGTCCATAGAAAGATGGAGATCGGCTAATGACAAAGTGTTTGTACCCAAAATCCATTCGTTTTCTTTATTTTCAGTGAGAAGTCGTTCTGCAATGGCAAATTCAGCTCTTAAAGTATGTTTTAAAAATGGTGCGGCAAAAGACATAGCTTCCTTATTCATCTTCTGACCAGAGAAGGCTGAACGGTCTTTAAGGAAAGCATCAGGTAATAAATGAACAGGAAATTGTGTCACAATACCTGAGAAAACGTTAGTAGTAAGCCAAACTGAAAAAGCGGAAGATAATGCATTAACGGATTGACCGTTAGTAGTTGTTGGAAATAAAGAAGGTTCTGGGTATCTAGCAACATTAATAATGTGTCAGCACAAATATCTTTACGGAATACAAAGCGTGCATAAGAATTACCTTTTTTCAAGCTCAGCAAAAATTGCCTTTGAGTCACAGAAAGTATGGTTTCCAATTTGAAGGATGGGTGTTTTACGATAGCCTCCATCAAGAGGACGACGAAGAGGGCGAGGTTCAACTGGTGAAATTGAAACAAGCTTGAAATCGACCTTTTTATAGCTGAGAACCCATGCGCAAAGTTGTGCAAAAGGAGAGCTGTTATACCAATGCTATATAGGCAAGGTCGCAGAGTGTTAATACAATATATTCATTTGTTTATGTTGTAGATATTTAAGTAAAACTTTTGAATTACCAAAATAATTTCAGGTTGCTGAGAAGACATGTTTGCTGTTTGTTGAAAATACTTTCTGAGAAGAGAGTGTAATTAATTAAATGCAATAATCCAAAAACCTCTTTTTAAGTTAAAATTCTGAAGTGGCTTATATTTCATAAAAGGTAATTTATGATGAGCAAGCACATATCTAAATAGGAAAAAGATTATTGTCAGCATTTTCAGGTAGTTTTAGAGGATAATAAATCAAACTCATAGTCACAGCAGCCAGATAAAAAAAAACCCCATTTTAGTTTTCACACTTGACATAATAGTAACAATTTTAAAATGCGATACGTAATAAATGATCATAATGTAATTTAGAGCATATCCTATATCCGATTATTTTAACCTATTGGCTCGATTGTTTGCTTCTTATAATTTTATCTACTACTTCATGAATGTCGCACCTAGTAGAAAAATAAAAGATTACACGGTATTAGCTTCGATCCCACTCGATCTTATGGTCATACATCGTAGGTGTGAGAAGTATTTTTACAGCCTTTAGTTAAGTTACCTAAAATTTAATCAAGGTAAATTCTTGCGCTTTTGAGATTCACCTTAAGATTTAATACATAATTTAAATGAAATATATCTTCTTTTTTCTCTTTTTTTTTTCTCTTTTTCAATAAAATACCTGGAGTATATATAAGTGTAAAGAAGGTAAAACCTTACGTCTATGTCTACTTTCACCCAGCCGAGTATTAAAGTATTCCTTTTTTTTGTTAAAAAAAAAGTTTGGGCTATAATGTAAAGACCAATTGAAAGTCAAGAGAACTAAGTTTATAAACAGGTTTTATTTGAATAAAATGTCAATCATAATGCGTTGGAAGACCTCGAGCTCAAGTAAAATCTGAAGTATATCCATGACAAATTTTGATGATACCGCCAAGACTGGATGGATGTGATATTCTAAATTGTACCTTCAAGTATTATTGAGAATTGGCGGCTATATCATGTACAACGCATTGGTGGCATCGAAATTTCCCACCATTAAACAATCCTCATTATCTAGTGGGTATATATTGAGCCCAGTTGTATCCAGTTTTTCTTTTTCTAGTGCATCATTATCACTGCTCGAATAAATATATATATATACTAAACTGGAGAGCTTTTCAAAATGAATAAAAAGTGCTTATGTATTTTACGAAGGCGTGAGACTTTATTGAGTACGCGATGATTTTTCTAATTTGGCATATTTAAAGACACCCTCTTTTGTTAGCCCAGAAATATACTGAACAGGTATGTGATCCAGGATTATTGTTAGAAGAGAAGTGAGTGTTCTTTTATAATTATCTCAAGAAACTGTTGTAGCCTTTTTTTTTTTCATTTCCCACTACTAGCCTATTGAATCTTCAATTCAATTTTATAAACCTGGTTTCACCCCCCTCCCCACCCTTCATCTATGCATATCAGCATATAAAAATATAGATTCATATAGAAGATTCATGATTGATATACTTAAGCTCTTATTTTATTTATATAGAACCATTTTTATTGCTCCAAATCCTTTATCAAAGGATAAGCATAGGTGTACATTTCAGAATCCTCCTTTACAGTTTTTAATCCTTCCAAGACCTGTGTTTTGATTGCTTCTATGATTATATCTTGATCTTGGGCTATAAATATAAAGATAAAAAAAAAAGTTACAAATACGTTTTTATATTAAATTATGCAAAAATTACTCTACCTAGGCGAGCAGCTTCAATTATATTACAGAGCAAAACACATGCATTTGATTTAATTTGAACAGGCATTTCACTGCTTTCTAAGCAGATATCATCTGCCAAGACACTTAAGAAACTTCTAACTTCAGGTTTTTCTTCGTCACTATCTGCGGATAACTCAACAGAAGGTGGTTCTGCAATCACAAGCGGTAAAGCTATATCAGTTTAGTTGAAATAATTATTATTAGTAAACTGCCAAAAAAAAGAAAAAAGAAAAGAAAAGATAAGAAAAGGTAGTGTACCTTTAAATAAAATATCTCTGGTGTCAGGGTTACGATCACCAAAGATCATAACCAAAGCTAAAATACCATCGTTCTTAAGAACAGGGAATTTTGAAGTACGGACTAGCTCCATAATAGGTTTGATGATATGAGATTCAACTAAAGATTCACGTAAATGAGCACCGGAAGCTAAAAAAATAAAATAAAAATAAAAATAAAAGCATCGGTTAGCTTTACTCATTTTCTGTTATTTTTATATCCAACTCTATAATATTTACACCCAGGCCAGACAGATTTGACCAAGTTAGTCAATATACGAGTAGCTTCACTCTTTGCTGCTACATCATCTACACGCTTTAAAAATGCTAAAATAAGAGATAAAGTAGAACTTTCTCCGCCTGATATGATTCTCTCCGAGTTTTTGTCTATTATCATCGTGATTTTTTTTTGAAGAAGGAAAAAGCATTAAATTATAGTATATATTTGAAAGGAGAATACTTACAATTATTAGCACATAACAGTTTAAAGATACCAATAGTAAGGAATTGATTTCTCTTGAGCATATCCTTTGACTCTTCCAAAACAGGTGACAGAATACTAATACAATCAACATCACCAATAATGATTTTGTTTGATGCTTTTTGGATGAACAGCAACAATAAAAGTAATTCGTTAGTTTGAGATAAATTAAAGTTGAATAAGCTTACCAGGTAAACATAAATGTTTAAGGCAACCAAGGATTGCATAGTGGAAAGTAGCATTTTCAGTCGATTTATACAAATCCAACAAAAGGGTTGCCAACTTATATTTTTCAACCAATTCAATACAGTGCGTATCTATGAAAAGACGACGGAATTTAGTTTATTTATTGCTATTGCTATTACTATTAAACCCTATTCGTCATACCTGATCTAGCGAGATTTCCCAAAGCATAAACAGCACATTGATTAACAACTTCGGAACTACTAGTTGCCATTCTAAGGAATCTAGAGAGTAAGCTTTGATTATTGTAAAGCTCATCCATTTTAGAGTCTATACACATATTCATGTGTTAGCTTTTGAAACAAACCATTTATTCTCCTCTAAAAAGAAAATGAAAAAATATTATACCAGTTGAAACAGCATATACAGCAATTCTGTTTACGGTCTTGAGGATATCATCATAATTCTCCTTTTCATCTTCATCCACTCTCACCCTTGTATCTTCCAAAATATCCAACAAGGTGTCAAGTGAACCATGATCAATTATTTCGTTTTGAAGGGCATCTATTTTTTTTTGTAGTAATTAGGTCAATAAGTGAGAAATGGTAATAATGATATATAAATCCATACCATCATCCATAATAATTTGGAAAAGTGAATCTGCCAACTGCTGAAGTGTAGTGACATAGTCCAATTCGTCCTGCTTCCACATATAATCAATCATATCCAAATAGCGGTCGACAGTTTCAACATTAGATAGAGCAAGTCTCGTTGAATCTATTAACAAAGTAACCTTGTCAATAAACGCACCTACATTATCTCCCAATTCCCCCCTATTTTATATGTATGTATGTATGTATGTATGTATGTATATCTAAAATAACCTTCAGAAGCCAAAGTATCCAAAATTCTCACAGAAAGCACTACAATAGAATCCTCGTCCTCGTTTTCCATTCTCTTTATATCAACCAATTCAATGAGATCCTTTGCCACACCGCAATCCACCATTTGTGTTTGAATAGGTGCTAAAAATATTCCCTGCATATTAGGTTCATCTTCTTTTCTTTTTTTTCTTCTTCACTATAACTTACGATAGTCCAAGCTACAATTTAAATAAAATGCACAAACAGTACGAGTTAAATCAATTCGACCTCCCCTAAGAAGAGGGGAAACCTTCTTTACAATACCAGCATCCAATACACGCTTTCTATTATTTTCTATTATTTACGTATATATATAAAGGTAAATAAATAAAGTAAATAAACGTGTCTATATAAACAATATTTACCATGATCAAAACAAAGGTTTCCTAATACTCGAAGTGCCTGAAATTGAAAGCTAATTATGTCATCATCATTTTGTTGTCCAGATGACTTTTCAAAAAGCTTAGACAAGCTTTCAATAACTCCATTCTCTCCTAAAGGTGTACGAGGAGCAACTAGTTATAAAAGAAAAGACTACCTTAGTTGTTTTTTTTTTTTTTTTTTTTTTT